>JBBPMG010000048.1:0-83975 GCA_038090195.1 Boletellus deceptivus
AGCAGCTCGTCTTCCTGCGTCGTCCAGGGACGGCCGACCGCGCGTTTGGTCATTCTTGCTGGGGGGGCCTCGGACGGACGGGGGTTCATATACCAGGTGGATTACATAATGGGACCCGCCTTGCCTTGCTCTTCCCCGCCATGTCCCTCCTCCACGCGTACGCCTCAGACGACGACAGCGGCGACGACCGCGTTCTCGACGCCTTCGCACTCGCCAGCATCCCCGCTCCAGACGCCTCCCGCGCGCCCGCTCCACACCCACCACCCACCCATCCCGCGCCGCATGTCCTCCACCACGTACGTCCGCCGCTCGCTCCTCGCCCGCACCTCATCCCCCCCGTAGGACCCCCTCGTCCAGTCCTCTCTCGTCACACGCCCAACCGACACGCAGATCAACGTCAACATCCCCTATCATGACATGACCCTGCCCCTCCAAGGCCCCGAAAATCCATTCTCTGATCGGAATCGTTTCCTCAACCAAAACGCGCTTGCGGGCCACGTTGAGGAGCAGGCTATGTCCGACCATGCCTTCAAGGCACAGCATCTCACCCATGCCATCCTCGGCTACTCCGTCAATCCCTCCGTCGACCCCTCCGCCCCCTCCATTCTCGGCTCCCTCGACAGCGCCACCCAAAACAGCTTCGCGACACTCGACTCCCTCCGGCCCACCAATGCTCAGAAGAGGGACCTCAAGCGCAAACGACAGCACAAGGGAAACCTGGACGTCGTCGACGGCGACGGCGCATACATTGGTCCATGGGCCGCCTGGGACGGTGAAGAGCAGGCCGCCTTCTTGGACGGTGTCGAAGAGCACGACATTGTCGACCAGCCCGAGGAGGACGAGGAACCGAACGCCCCTGTCGTCAAGAAGAAAGCAAAACCCAAGCGCGGTGGCGTTGGCCACGAGACCTCCGTGTTCCACGGCAAGTCCATGACCGATTACCAGGGCAGGACCTACATGCATCCACCTCTCGCGGACGCTCCGAATCTCTCCGCTGAGGCTGGCTCCCAAGAGACCTTCATCCCCAAAGCATGTGTCCATACATGGACCGGCCACACACAGGGTGTCTCCGTCATCCGCCTCTTCCCTGACACGGGCCACCTGTTGCTCAGTGGATCGATGGACACCAAGATCAAGGCACGTCATCGCTCCCCCGTCGTTCCATCCCCTGTCTGACGTCCGCATGCCTCCATAGCTTTGGGACGTGTACACCCACGGAAATTGTCTTCGAACTTTCCATGGCCACGTCCAGGCTGTCAAGGACGTCACCTTTTCAAACGATGGCACAAGGTTCCTGTCCTGTGGTTACGACCGCCAAATGAAGCTTTGGGACACCGAAACGGGCCAGTGCCTCAAGCGGTTCAGTAATGGCAAGACTCCCTACGTTGTTCGTTTCCACCCCGACGACGACAAGCAGCACGTCTTTCTTGCTGGCATGTCGGACAAGAAGATCATTCAGGTATGCATCGTGACCCCATCGGATGCCCGTAGTGGGTGCCTCACCGGCCGCGATTAGTATGATATGAACTCGGGTGAGATTACGCAAGAGTACGATCAACATTTGGGCCCTGTGAACACGATTACGTTCGTGGATGAAAACCGTCGGTTTGTAACAACGTCGGACGATAAAACAATCCGAGCGTGGGACTACGATATACCGGTCGTGATCAAGTACATTGCGGAACCGCACATGCATTCCATGCCGGCAGTCACTCTGCACCCGTCGAGTTTGTACCACGTACTTGTTTGGCACTTCTCATGAGCTAACCGGACACGCGTGTCAATACAGAAAAGTATTTTGCAGCACAATCACTGGATAACCAGATTCTTGTCTACAGCACAGACAATTTCCGGCAGAACAGAAAGAAGAGGTTTGCGGGACATTCCGTCGCAGGATATGCTTGCCAGGTGGGATTTTCCCCAGATGGGAAGTGGATTAGTAGTGGAGACAGCGAGGGAAACGTGGTGTTTTGGGATTGGAAGAGTGGACGAATCAAGTCGCGGCTAAAAGCGCATTCCAAGGTGGTTATCGCGCACGAGTGGCTGCCACACGAAACGGTGAGTGGTATCATACCCGTGGTGTCCGAGCAGCTGATTATTGGTGTATAGTCGAAAGTAGTAACGGCCTCGTGGGACGGGCTGATCAAGCTATGGGTGAGTTATGTTCGGCTGGGGGGAGTGCGCAGCTGATGGCTTTGTGTAGGACTGAGATTTGTAGTATGGCCGGCAATGGCAGTTGATGTCGTCACGCATATTGCGATAGCGAGCCGACAAACACCATACACGACCGGGATTTGTGGATGGTACGCGGAGAAGTGGCCGTCCGAGGGTGAGCACTGGATCCCCGCATGTTGTAACGTGCACGTGAGATGCGCCGAGTTGAGAATTTCAGCGGAACACTCGGGCTGCCAGGCACATCGCGCGACGGAGTGCCTGCATTTCCCTCCGTGATTCGACTGGTCGCACATGGATCTTTCCTCCCATCCGGATCCGAATAAAAACCGTGGCTCGCTCCCCCTCCTGCCCTGCGCAGTTCCACCATGTTCGCTGCAAAGTGCTACTTGGCATTCCTCTTGGTCACTCTCGCCCGCATTTCTCTCGCCCTTCCGGTTCGCTTCTACTTGTTCCGCTTATGATCAAGCTGAGTGCTTCATTGCAGACGGCAGCCGAGCTTGTCGCTCGGGACCCCAAGGTAAGCGCCCTCTCCCAGATCCGTCAACAGGGCGTATACAGGACCCCCTCATAGGGCCCCGTGGCAGATCAAATCGGTGGCAGTCTTCCAGACTGGTAGGCTACTGTCGACTCTCGTGAGTCCCACCCCGTTGCTCCAGGGCTGTCCTTTATACAACTCATACAGACCCAAAATCCGGGCACGCATGCTTGTGCTATCACTGGTTGCTGCACGTTCTCTTGAATTATTCTGCTTGGTGCTTTCCGGAAGGCTGTAGTACACGGAATCTGTATCCCCAGTTTCGTTTCGTCGTCAGACAATGCCATGCCCGTCCGATTAGGGCCGGCTTTTCCGCGTCGTGCACGCGCCTCGCGCGTCTCGTCCCGTCGAGCAAGTCTGACACCGACCGCCATGTCGATGCTGGACGAGCCCGTCCCTCAAGATGCCCTCATGCGCGACAGGACGCGTGTGTTCGAAGAGTTTCTCATTTCAGACTCACCCGTCTACAATTACCGGGATGAGATCGCTCGCCTGTTGCGCACAGACCAGACTCGTCTCATCGTCAACATCGATGACCTCCGCGACTACAACAGAGAGTACGCGGACGGCCTTCTCAAGCAGCCAGTCGACTTTCTCCCTGCCTTTGACGATGCCCTCCTGAACGTCGTTACCCAAATTCACGACGCTGAGAAACATCAGCTTCAAGGCAAGACCTACCGCGTAGGCTTCAGTGGATCGTTTGGTGACCACCATGTCAGTCCACGGTCCCTCAAAGCCGATCACCTCGGGAAGATGATATCTTTGGAAGGCATCATCACCCGCTGTTCTCTCGTTCGCCCCAAAATGCTAAAGTCAATCCATTATTGTCCTGACACGAAACTGTTCCATTCGCGCGAGTACCGCGATGCCACAACTTCCACTTCTAATCTCCCCCCAACCTCCACTGTCACGCCGCAACAGGACGACGATGGCCGTCCCCTGCAAATGGAGTACGGCCATTCCGTCTTTCGGGATCATCAGCGCATCAGCATCCAAGAGATGCCCGAGCGCGCTCCTCCGGGACAGTTACCGCGCAGCACAGACATCATTCTTGACGACGACCTTGTCGACAAGTGCAAACCCGGGGATCGTGTTCAGCTGGTCGGTTTTTATCGAAGCGTGGGGGGTGGTGCCAATGGTGCCTTCAAGTGAGTGTCAATTACATTTCGTGTCCGGTGTAACCACTCAGCTACTTTGCAAAGATCTCTTCTTCTTGCGAATAACATCAATCTCCTTTCCTCCAAGATAGGAGGTGGTGTCGCTCAGACACCGCTAACTGATACTGACATCCGGCAAATCAATCAACTCGCCAAGCGGCGCGACATTTTCCCGCTGCTTTCGCAATCGCTTGCCCCTTCAATCTTTGGGCATGACAAAATTAAAGAGGCTATTCTTCTCCTCCTCCTCGGTGGCGCGGAGAAGAACCTCCCGAACGGCACGCACATTCGTGGTGACATCAATTTACTCATGGTTGGCGACCCGTCGACCGCAAAGTCACAACTCCTACGGTTTGTCCTTGGCACAGCACCACTTGCGATTGCTACGACTGGTCGAGGGAGCTCTGGTGTTGGTCTAACCGCCGCTGTCACTACTGATCGAGATACGGGTGAACGTCGCCTTGAAGCGGGCGCCATGGTCCTGGCCGACCGTGGTGTTGTCTGTATTGATGAGTTTGATAAGATGTCGGACATTGACCGCGTCGCAATTCACGAGGTCATGGAACAACAGACGGTCACCATCGCCAAGGCAGGCATCCACACAAGTTTAAATGCTCGGTGTAGCGTCGTCGCTGCCGCCAACCCGATATATGGACAAGTAAGTCGCTGACTGAAGCGCCGTCGCCGCCGCCCTGACACCTGGCCCCTGCGTAGTACGACATCCACAAAGACCCACATAAAAACATCGCGCTCCCTGACTCGCTTCTATCACGTTTTGATCTTCTCTTAATCGTTACTGATGATATTGATGAGGAGCGTGACCGCAAGATTGCGGACCATGTTCTTCGGCTCCATCGGTACCTCCCCCCCGGGATCGAGGAAGGAACGCCTGTTCATGACAGTCTTTCCCAGCCGCTGGCCATTGAAGGACCAGGCGTCGCTCCGGTTGAACAGGACACCGGTGGAGAATCCACTCCGTTTGAAAGATATGACCCATTACTTCACGTCGGTTTCACGGCGGCCAAGTCCCGCACCCGGAGAGGCAAGCAAATAAAAATGGAGATTCTCAGCATCGCATTTGTAAAGAGGTACATCCAGTATGCGAAGAGCAGACCATCACCAGTGCTCACGAACGGCGCGGCAAATCATATTGTGAACGTGTATGCTAACCTGCGAAACGAGGAGGAGAGCCAGGCAAATAAGAAAAAGGTGAATTCAATTCTCTCTACCCTCTGGCCGATCGAGACTTGGCTTGCAGACCGCACCGTTGACCGCTCGTACACTGGAGACCTTGATACGTCTGTCCACTGCTCACGCCAAAGCCCGACTCTCGGCCAAAGTCGAACAGGAGGATGCAAGAGTGGCCGAGGAGATAATGCGGTTTGCGCTCTATAAGGAGGTTGCGAAGCGACAACGACAGAAGAGAATAAAGCGCAAGCCTAACCATGGGGATGCTGTGGCTGGCAGGGGCATGGACAGTTCAGATGAGGGCAGTGACAATGATGACGATGATGACGATGACGAACAACCTGAAGCAGCTAGACGTGAAAATGTACCGCAACAACAACCTGATGTCGGCAAGATTGCGGACAAACCAGGGACCCAAAATTCTGTGTGGCAAGACGACAGCCAGGACGTAAGGATGGGCACGATTCCGGGGGCCGCGGCAGAGCCTGCTAGGGATGACAGGGCTCGGCCAGAACGGTACGTCAAATGACCCCGTTGACACCACAGCCAACCCGATTACCTTGTGCTACTCTAGGCTCCAGTTATTCCGATCTAGAGTGGCAAATTTGTTTGCGTCGCATCTACAAGACGAGGAACAGATTTTCTTAGCAGAGCTTGTGGAGTTGGTGAACGCCGGACTGCCTACGGATGCGCTGTTTGGGACCGCCGAAGCCACCACCCTTTGCCAGGTTATGTCCGATTCAGATGAGCTCATGATAAGCGAGGGTATTGTTTACAAAGTATGATGTCTTTGGCGGTTAACCACTTCTTTCCGTTTCACGACCACGGTTGTGTAACGGCGGTGAGGCGTGATGCCCGTTCAAGACTGCCGACCTGTAGCGGTCCGACTACGTGGGCAAAAGCAAACAGTGACAACGGTCAAAACTACACGCCCACCGAGGCCTTGCAGTCTGTCCATCTAACGTCGGCAGTCCTCCCTCAGCCTCAGCACAGCCTTGACCTCGTCCAATCCTAGGCCTCCAGACTTTAGGTTTGTCACGCTGTCAAGCAACTCCTCCCACCCGTTGCTCTCTCCAGTGAATAGCACGTCGAGTAAGCTCTCATGCATCTGCAGATCTGCGCCGAGCAGGCGTCCAGCCGCCAGTAACCGGCTCCACGGTTGTTCAACTCGGGTGCGCGACGTATTCATGGCTACTTGGGAGGTTTCCACCCACAGCTCGCATTCCGCTTGGACGGCGCGCGCTTGGCTTCGTGTCAGCCCATGCCGTGTTGAACCGCGTGTCAGACCGGGTCGAAAGAGGATTTGCCGCTGCAAAACATGCTCCGATATTCGCGAAGCAGCCCGCCTATATAGCCTCGTGACGACTGGGGCTGGAAGCGTGTTCCGCAAAAATGCCAAATGAGATGACAGGAGCGCAACAGCTGGTAATAGGGTGCCTGAAACGGCGGCTTGCCCCATATCGTCATCCAGGTCGTGTATCTGACTGTCAAAATTCAGTCAGTTCGCGAGCAGACGTTGGCCATATCTCACTTGAATGCACTCACGTAACCAAGGTGGAGAAGTGGGACTTCAGAGAACCTTCGCATTCCCCACAAATTTGTCGCACCAGCATGTCCTCAGCCCGTGAAGAAATTTTGGCGAACTGTGTAATAAGCTCTTCAAAGATAGTTCCACCATTCACCCCTGCATTTTTTTCAGAGATTAATCCGGCTGTTGTGCGGAGAGATGCACGATGATTGATCTCTGCCCAAAGTTCTAAAAAAAACTAGACAGTGCTTGCTCGGAGAAAGGATAGAGGGAGCGTGATCCGTGCTTACCACTTCCTCTCCCCATGATCGCATAGCATTCTCAATGTGCCTCGCGCTCAAAAAAGCTTTACACAAACGCTGGCTCCCTTCAACACCGTCCGTCAGTTTCCGCGTGTCCGTCTTAGGGTCGTCTACGCCCAATGCGCCCGGTACAACGCGGACAAGAGCAGAAGACAGTGTTTCGAACGCGTCCAAGGATGAACATATCCGAGAATGGTATGACTCTAGGATCGGAAGTTGAACGTGGATAAGAAACTGTGTGCGCTGTCGGAAAGATGGTAAAGGCGAATAACGATCTGCAGGGGGTAAGTGAGCATGATTGATATGATCGGCCAACAACGCACCGGTTACTTGCTCAACAAGAGCCTTGACTCTTCGTGAGGAGGTTGTTGCTTTGAGGTCGGCGTCTCGGGACGCGTGGGTTTGTGCATATCCGTGTCCATCGTCATCAGCAATGACCCAAGCGTCAGATGCACTAATGATTTCATGGTATTGATCATCTGCAACTGCAATGTATGTAAGCCGCGATTCTCAATTGGATAGAGATTCGGCCTACACTTCCTTTCACCCTCCAGCCAAGCACTGAACCAGTCTTTTTGCCCTAGGATCACTTTGCTGATGCCTCCCTGCGGGACTTCCCTTTTTTCGTCTTCAGTGACCTCTTGCTTATCCCGGACAAACTCGTAACCCATGTCCCGTAGGGTAGAATCAAAGACCAATGATTGATATACCGTATGAGCCAGTAAGGCAGGACGAGCCAGCAGGAGGGGTACTGAGTGTCGGAGTTTCCGCTCAAGTATAGGAAGGAGGAGGGTTGTATAATTGTGCTATGAAGATGTCGATGGTTCCGCGAGGCCAAGTCAAACGACAACACGTACCCACCCATTGACGTCCCGAAACTTCGAGTTGGAAATCAGTCTTTGCATGACTGCCTCCATGAATGGCCTGTGATCATGGGCAACATTGGCGATGTGCGTGAAATACCACTCAGGCTGAAAATGGGTCGCAGTACTCGTACAGACAACACAATTTGCACACCTTGTCTAGGCGATTCGTCTCCCGCTCTGACTCAAAGTGGTATTTGAAACGCATCGCTACTGGCTGGACCAGTGCCTGTAGTGGATAAAGGCCTTCGTTTTCTTGGGATAGATGAAGGGACTCTCCGCTACATTAGAACCCAGGGTAAGATGGAGACACTGAAATTTCGATAGGGATAGGTACATCTCTTGCAACTTGAGCAGATTTGCAACCGCACAGTCGAAAGCTTCACGATCCTCCTTGTTCGCATCAACGTAATCAGCAGCAGTTGGCCACTTGAGGGTCTCAGAAGCAGATACGAGTGTACTGTAGCATCATCAAGAACGATCAATAGTAACCCGAGGATATGGCGCACGAGAACAATGTTGCTTTTATATCCCTCCACGTCCTGTCGCGGATTCGCTCGAGAAACGAGATTAGATTGAGGGGGGTATGGGAATTGTCGATGTCCTGCACCAGGTCGCACAAATGCGTCACGTCACTGATGAAAGTCAACAGGGCCTGGTACTTCGAAGTTGCTGCTGCTGTTATCGAAGAACCAGCGCTACGGACTTGCGACAAAGCCTCCTCACTTCCCGTCTATATGAGTAGGCAGGAGAATAGGTCATAACACAGGTAGCTTACCCGAGCTGTAAGGTGTGATGCACGACGGCAACATAAGACCGGACGTTCTCGAGTTCCCTTAAAGCGCGATGCATCGCTTCTATGTCTTCAAGTAATGTAGGACGATTCTCGCTTCCAGTGGGGCTGAGTGTAGAAACTAAGTCATGAGACAGGTAAGCAAGGTCGTCCTCCAGACCGTCTCGCAGTAGGGCAAGCTCTCTGGCCTTGGCCAGGTGCAGAACAGCTTCTGACCGTACGTGAGTTGTCAAGATATCGACCTCCTTCTCCGATTCAGTGAGCTATGGAGAGATGAGCGCCGATTGGAGCTAAGTTGATTGGAAACGAACATGCTGCTCAAGCTGGGCCTTGCTGTTCCGTGCGTCACCTAGAATTCGCTGCAGGTCGTCAAGATGTGCAGAATCGGTGAAGCTCCCATTCAGAACGTGAAGAGCCGAGTTGTGGGCGAGCTCTACACTCGGCGACACCCGCAGCTCCCTTATAGCTTGAGAGGACATCGTGAAGTGTAGCAGCAGAGGTGGCGCGTTCAAAAAACACACGCCCAGACAAACCTGGCACGTGGTTACAGTGGTATCTTAGATCTTATCCCGAGGCCGATGCGAGCGATGGACTCAATACCATATCGACATCAAGGCGGCAGGATATGATCTGCGTATATCTGCAAACCTATGGTACTAACCTAACCAGAGTGTCGACAGGTACCGTGAGGAAAGGGTTACCCAGGTATAACATGAAACCATCATACCACTAGCGCCTGTACGTAGCTCACCACCTCACTCCAATCCCTCGCCCGCTGCACAGATCTGGGACGCTTCTCGTTCGCCTTTGCCAGAGCAGTCTCGCCAAGCTGAATGTCCTCCTCCAGAAAACCAGTGTCCCCATTCCTAAGTTCCACTCGCCTCGCGTAGGTCATGTCGTCACGCTCGTCTTCAGGAAGTGACAACCTCTTGTTCCATTCGTATTCCCCAAAGAGCAGCACAGGAGGAGGAATACCGCTTCCATCAGGCGAGGTATATTCCACACAGGCCACTGCATTTTCGAGCGAGTCGTCGATCAATAATTTTGCACCGATGCGAAGGCAAACCTCTGCCTTGGTCAGCTTCTTGGCGGTCAAGTTGCCTTGGTCTGCGCCTGGGACACCATCTAATCTTTGCTGTGCAGAAAACTGCCCGGTGCATATTATTTCCTCGAAGTAACCAGGAAAATGCCGTTGCACCCATTCCCAGCTGGCAACACGGACATGCTCGTTGCGTGCGGTGATGATGACAAGACGATATCCTAGACGATGTAGGGCAGCAATGCCCTCTTGCGCACCATCGATTGGCCAGATCGAGTCGATCCAGTTCGTTGCATAGAAATCCCTCACTTTCCGGTGGGTTTGGGCAGGGGGACCCCAGCAGGGGTTCTGGGGTGGGTTCCAGCCGAGTCGCATGTAATCGGTGAACACCGCACCTTCCAGTAGTAATAGTAGTAGAAGTCGCCCAAACCGATGTTGGAGTCGAAGCTGGCATTATGCCCTATCGATGCGCATGCCGACCTTGTGAGAAGGTACAGTGGGAGTTGTGGACAGACGAGGAGACGAACAGGCTGCGATATGCTGGTTGGTGCCGCTCAGGACATCGTCCAGGTCGACTGCTATAATGGGCTTGGCGGGTGCTGGCTCCTGATAATGCGTGTGCATGGACGGGTATCGTGATGGGTATCGTCCAACCCGAATCACATGCCCCCGAGAGTAACAGGTCGGTCTCCTTTAGTCTTCTTGGGCGCTTCGACCACCGGCATGCACGGCGTCGTCGACCTTTCTCGCTTCTACGCGGCCCACCGACCTCGCATACAACGCGGCCTCACTGCAGGATTCGTGCTCTATGTACTCCTGGCCGCGTATCAAGGCGTCGTAGCCCGTCCTCCCCCAAAGAACGCTAAGAACGTCCCCGCGGGTGGTACAAAGCCTGCGCGTGTTGCCGTGAGCATCCTTTCGACGTGCCAGCGTGCAGTCGCCGGGTTGTTCACAACATATTCCAGGTCGATGCTCTATTCTACCAACGCCTTCGTGTCATCCTTAGGATCGTCATCCCTTCCGTCCGTTCCAAGGAGGCTCTTCTCCTTGTCATGCACTCTAGTTTGCTTATTCTCCGGACTGCAATCTCTTTATATGTCGCCGCCCTTGACGGCAAGTGAGTGCTACTGTCATTTGCTGTTACTTCGCATTCAACCAAGTGGGGAGGATTGTTGCATCTCTCGTCAGAGGCAGGTCGTTCGAATTCATGTTGAACATTACCCGCTGGCTCCTCGTAGCAATCCCCGCAACTTGGACGAACAGCTGGTTAAGCTACGTGCAAAACAAGCTTGCAATTGCCTATCGAACCCGTTTAACTCGCGAAGTGCTCAAGCGATACCTTACCGAGGAATCCGAGACGCCCGATTCAAAGGTTTATTATAAGCTCTGTCGGTGAAACTCGTAGATCGCCGCCTTGCCCTCCTCACTTTTTCTTTCAGCAAACTTGGATGATCGGATCAAGAACGCTGACCAGTCAAGTCTCATCTAACCTAGCTGCTGCCACCGGGCATTGACGACCCCCTAGATTGATCACACACGACATCCAACGCTTTTCTACCCACCTTGCAGCCATCTATTCTAATCTGGCGAAACCCACTCTTGATGTCATTCTCTACAATTACCAGCTGTCCCAGAACATTGGAGCAGAGGGGCTTGTACTCCTCACAATACTGATACAGTCGTCCGCTGCACTGTGTACGTGGTATTTTTTGTCAGAGGGCGCCCTTCACTCTGACACTGCATAGTACGGGCGGTGACACCCTCCTTTGGAGCATACACAGCTAGGTCTGCTGCTCTCGCTGGTTCTCTACGCCACGCACACTCTCGCTTGGCAGAATTTGCAGAAGAGGTTGCATTTTTTGGCGGTGGAGAGGCTGAAAAAGAAATCATTGAAAAAGAGTACATGTCACTTGTGCGGCACGAAGAGAAGGTCATGGCCCTAAGATGGTGGCATGGCTGTGTCGAGGAAGGGATTGTGAAATGGCTGTGGGGAAGTTTTGGGGTTAGTGTTACACCTTCATGCGTACCTCTGACTGAAATCGATAAAGCTTGTAGTGTGTGCCATTCCGATTTTCTTCAGGCTCCCCGGTCTCCCGAATATTGACCTTGGTGGCCGCGCAGAAGGTTTGTGTGGCATGAGCAGAGATGTGATTTTTGGCTAATCTTTCCATCAGGATTCATCACAAATCGCAGGCTTCTGTTATCCTCGTCTGGTATTTCTATCTATAAGTTCTTTTAGGTCGATGGAATTGACTATTAAATGCTAGATGCGATGGGTCGTGTGATGTATTCTTACAAGGATCTGGCTGAGCTGTCAGGTTACACAGCACGTGTATCTCTGTTGCTTGACACGATGTCGGATGTGCGTCAAGGTAAATTCGAGAAAAATCTCGTAGCTGGTGCCTTGGAGGGAGAGAACGGTGAGTGTACGTCTTTGGTGTACTTCGTGGCTTCACTCGATCGCATCATATACAGTCATAAGCGGCCGGGGTAGAATTTTTGAGGCTGAAGACATCCAATTCGAAAGTGTCCCTATTGTGGCACCCAACGGGGACGTACTACTCAGAAACTTGACATTCAACGTTACACCAGGAGTATGAATCTTGCTTCGTTTAAAACTTTTACTAACGCCACTGAGCGTAGAAGCACTTGCTCATTGTTGGGCCGAATGGTAGACAGCTTTCGCCGTATTTAATGAGCTTTGATCCTAGCGTTTTTATCCCCTAGGTTCAGGGAAGTCATCGTTGTTTCGTATTCTCGGTGGGCTGTGGCCCGTTTACGGTGGGCTTTTCGTGTATGTACTTTTTTTCTGTTATTCATCCATTCTAGGTGGTATCGTACGAAAGCCACCTGCAACAGATTTCATTTTAATCCCTCAGCGACCCTATCTCTCTCTGGGCACGCTCCGCGACCAAGTCATATACCCACACTCACAGGAGCAGATGAACGCTCGTGAGTAACTGGGAGCTTTTCATGTTGCCACTAAACGTGAAGTTCCAGGTGGTATGTCGGATGCCGACCTACTCGCTATTCTTGCGGTGGTAGGCATGGATAGTGTTGTGGAGCGTGAGGGTGGATGGGACATTACTCGTGAATGGAGGGAAGCTTTAAGCGGCGGTGATCAGCAGAAGATTGCTTGGGCAAGACTATTTTATCATAAGCCCAAAGCAAGTTTTTCCTCCTCGAACACATTTATATGTATCTCACCGCCTAAACAGTACGCCATTCTCGATGAGGCAACCTCACTTGTTCCACCGGATATGGAGGGCAGGATGATGGAACGAGCCGCCGCCCTGGGCATCACCCTCCTGACTGTCTCTCACCGACCGTCTTTGTGGAAGTATCATTCGACAATCCTCCAATTTAACGGCCAAGGTGGATACATATTGTGCGTCCCACCCTCTTTTCCACGGGTGTTCGTGTCTGCTTAACGATCCTTTCAGCACGGAGTTGAATACGGACAAGCGATTATCGCTCCAGGCGGAAAGGGAAGAATTGCAAGCAAAACTTTCAGAGGTGTGAGTAGTTTTTACGTCTTCATATCTGACCTCGTGAGCGCTGATTACTGGGGGGTTCAGACCAAAGCTCAAGTCACGTTTGACAGAACTTCGGCTCCTAGCAGGTTTGCGAGACGACAAAGCGTTGTAACTTGTAGCGATGAGCCAATCACCTTATGTAATACGAGATAGACGCTGGAGCGTGAGAATTTTTCTAAATCAGGCAACGTCTGTGGCGATGTGCCGAAATGTCCCGCGGCCAATCGGATGGCGAGGATATCCACAATTTTCCGGCTCGCGAGCGAGTTGCGCTGGTCGCCAGACGCCGCGCCTCTGCTCCGCACGACCACTTTCTCCCTCTCCCCCCGCTCTCGAGACGATGCACTTCTTCTCCCAGTCGTTCAAGTACGAGTGCGTAATTCCCATGAAAGCTGACTACCGCGGCCTCCTGATGTTCAACCTCTAGTCACCCCTGGTCACACGTCGTCATTGGAATATGGCATAAATACCCAAACCCACACTGCACGCATGTCGTCACAGTCGATGTCGTAGACCGTTCCGTTGACGCAGACACTGGAGTAATACGGACAGAGCGTGTTCTGGGCTGTAAACAAAAGACGCCTGCATGGATCGTCAAAGTAAGTTGACGGTCCTTTCTACAGGGAAGCCGCTTGACTCTCAGCACTTTAATCGTCCTAGTTGTTCGGTGGGTCAGAAGATGCGTATGTGCGCGAGATATCGTTCGTCGATCCCGCAACGCAAAGGGCAACGATTACTTCCGTCAACCTTTCGTTATCTCAGTTTGCATCCTGTTACGAACGGATACAATATAGTCCGACATCGTCCCACCAGACGATGTTCACGCAGACTGCGGAAATACAAGCCCGTATGGCGATGTGGCGGACTGTGACGGATAGACTGGAGAGTTGGCTCGTGCAGAGGTTTGAGCAAAACGCAAAATTGGGCAAGGCTGGGTTTTCCGACGTGTTGAGGACAATGTGGGAAGGAAAGCAACATCAGCTCTCCCCTGGAGCACCGTAGTCTTTTTTCTTCTCTCCTCAGCTGGTCGCGCCCCTCAAAATAGTTTATTACACGCCGCATTCCTAGAACCCCCTCCACTGCATAGATTTGTCCTTGAAGGTTGCATGGACCATACACTCATGACTACTCTAGACCTGTAATGTATGACTTGGAGTGGAATCGTGTGAGTAATGTACCCCGCTTTCGTAATGAGTACTTTTTATACTTCTTGCTCGTATACTTCATCCCACCCAACGCCAGGTTCCTCGTCGTCTCCCTTCTCACTATCATCCTCCACCTCGTGTGCTGCGCTGGGAAAGCCGCCCCGAGATGCCTCCCATGGCGACTTCTGGCTTCCTACACCACCGCCTCCCTCTTCTACTATTATCCCTTCCTCCATTTTATCATCCATCGAATACAAGTCATCCTTTTCATCGAAATCGGGGTTCCGGTTGCCACCGTCCACGAAGAGGTTCCTAAGTGCATCGTAGTTAATGCGTTTGCTATATCTTGCATTTTTCTTCAGGAGGTTGCGAACTGATTCAGCAGCGGTTCTTCCAGATGGTGTAGACTCGTCGCGAGGTTTCGTGAGAGCTTTCCGTCGCTGGAGAAATTAACACAAGATGATAGAACTGTGGAAATAGAGAAAAGGTGCCAGCAAGAATGACGAACCTTGCGACTTCTTGGGATCTGTGTACCCTCTTCGAACTGACTTGCTTTCGCTATGGGGATCCCACTAAACAACATGTCTCGCTAGCAGCAAACGAAACGCACCGGCAATACCCTCCAAATACTCGCGATTTATTTCTACCCACACACGCTCCTTGATTTTAATCTCTTCCTCGGACAGAATAAAGTAATCAAGTTCCTCTTCGTCAAGGCCTTTGAGCTCATCGACTTCAGTGAACTGTGCCTGACGCCGCTCCTCGGCTTCGTTGAGTGCCTCAGTGAGCATGAGCCCCTGCGAGTTCTGTAGGAACGTTGCGACTTCCTTCGCAAGAGCCTGGTCAACAGACTCTTCGATGTGGGAGGCAGGCTGAGTTGTTGCATCCTCGATGCCTAAGCGCAGCATTGGGTCAATATGAGCAAACGTAGTTTCTTCGTCCTCGGGAAAGAAGAGGGGTGCCGGTGCCGTTGTCCCCACAAGGATCCCCTGATTGAAAAGTGCGGGATCTATCGTGGGGGACGGAGTAGACTGTCCAAACAGCGGCTCGGCACCGGCCGCCTCGTCCTCCGATACGCTATGCACCCGTTTCCGCTTTCCCCTCCGCTTCTTAGTTCTAGCCTCCCCTGATCCGTTCTCCACCTGCTTTTTTTCCTTCTCTTCCCGGTCCCTTCCCTTTGTGAAGGCTGGTGGGTCCATCTCTTCATCTAGCCATACTGTTCTGAAGTCGGCCAACGTCAGCGCACCACTGGGTGTCTTCTTGAATTCTTCAAGACGTTTCTTCAATGTGGTGTCTGCAATCTTGACAACTTGTACGATTTCTTCCACGGATCTCCGAAAATTGTTCATGCGAGCAGCAAGAAGAAGGGCCGCGCCACATATGCCAGCTGGACGACGACCCTTGGTAACCCAGTCTCGGTCAAAGCGTTGGACGAGACGGACAGCATCTGTGGCAACCTTGTGAGTTTCTTCCCCGAACTCAAGTAATGCGGCGAATCTAGAGATGTAATGGGAGGGATCCACAAGGGGAAGCCTGAGGTTTAGGGCTTGCACTAGCTGGAGATAGGTATGGCCCAATTCGAATACATTTACCTGGCAAGATGATGGGAAGTCAGCGAGTTTTGCGGTGTGCGGGTTCTATTCACCTGCAAAATGTCGGAAAAGTCGATAAGCATATAGTTCCTGGTTTCCTTCTGCCTGCATGCGACATACAGACAAACGGCAGCAACGTTGACACTCCTTCTGCCTTTGGTGAATTTGTGCTCCACGGCGAGAGTGTACAGACGAGTTGCTGCAAGCGCGACGACCTCGGAGAGATGGAGAGCCGTGGCAAGACTCTGTATCTTTCTGCTGGCTGTTGTATGGGCGTGACTGCGAGAGGATCTCTGACGATATTCGGCGACATACCGTTCGCGATTGTCTGCTCGCGAGATTCAGCGCTTCCCCTCTTGCCGAAAGGGCCGCTCATACGAGCGCGTGCTGATTGGGACTGAGACATGGGTATGCGACAGGACGATGTGACCCACTCGATCCTTGTCCGACATAAGCTCCCTGGACCATCGCGGCGCCGGTCGACGTCTCTCCGAAGGTGACCTCGGCGACGATCGTGTTCTCCTCGACGACGGTACCGCACTTTACGCAGAAGCCATTGCCTGCGGCGGAGTCATACTCGATTACCGTGCCACCACAGTCCGTGCAGACGGTCTGGAGGAGGGTGAGCACGCAGAGAACCCAGCTTGCGCGGTGTCATACCATGCTGGCGGTGACCTGTGGCCTATCTTGTCACTCATGTCACAC
Source organism: Boletellus deceptivus (assembly GCA_038090195.1). NCBI lineage: Eukaryota > Fungi > Basidiomycota > Agaricomycetes > Boletales > Boletaceae > Boletellus > Boletellus deceptivus. Next base: position 16,559 of record JBBPMG010000048.1, read on the forward strand.
ATCTGCTCGCATCACATGAAATAAAATGAAAAATAAATACGCTTATCGCATCGCGGTGAGATGGACGAGCTCGTGCATCACTGTCTGCGCGAGCTCTCATTCGACGGCGACCTCGGTCAGTTGTCCGCCCCGCTCTTCGCGTTCGAGCCCCCGCCCCGCCACTTTTTCTTACCCGACCTGCAGGTTCGAACGTGTCCCGCCTGCGAGACTTTATCCTCGGTTTCTACACCGACCAGCCCCAGCTTGTCGACGACGCCTTCTGTGCCTTCGTGTGGTCTGCCGTCGTGCAGCAGCCGTCCGTCCGCGTTGGCACCCTCCCCCCCGGCTGCGTCTCCCAGGTACACATCGCCCCCCAGACGAGCGCCAAACGCAAGGCTGCCGCAAAGGGCGAGGAGCCTCCCGAGGGTGTGCCCCCTTCCTTGGTGCCCGTCCAGGATGCTCGACGCAGGCACCTGGATGACCTGAAGCGTGAATATGGCGATCATCTCCGCATAGCGGTCGATCCAGAAACATCCTTCGCCGCGATCACCGGTTCCCACATCAGAGTACGCGTCCGGGCCACGTACGACAACCTGGTCTGATCCTTCTGCAGCCCCCGAAGCTTAGTCCCATGGTCTACAGCGCCCTCCAGCTAATCACGCGAGGACGCGAAGACGGCATTACTACTGTCGAGCTTGGTAGACAGACAGGCTATGACCAGAGGACCTGTTTTTATCTCATTAAACAACTAGTCGAACTCGGTCTGGTGTACGTCCACCCTCTTCCGACCACTCACATTCCTGATCACTCTTGACAGCATCAAAGCACGTCGGGGCGGAGTCGGGAATCACACGTGTATTCATAGATACTTTGTCGAACGGAGCCCGCTTTGGCAGCGGATTCAGGAGGAAACCCGAGATGATCAAGGCATCCCTACCTTTGGTCCAGTCAAGTCATGTGACTCTGTTGAGGAAGCCACTGATCAACCTGGTTCATCTCAGACCCTCTTTGATCCAATCGACTCTAGACATCTCTCCAGCCTCCCACTCGTCAAAAACAGGATCGTTAGGCTGCTCATGGAATCAAGGAACCACATACATCAGTCCAACAACTTGCTCATGACGATCGTATGTGACCCTTCATCTCAACACATTCCTCTTTCTCATCGGATGGCAGGGTTTCGTGCATCCCACCAAGACTGACCGGCGCTTTTTCCAGACCAGGTTGCGCGAGCTGATCCAGCAGGGCGTCGTTGAACGCGTTTTGGTTCCAAGCAGTAAAGCCTCGGACCGCACTATTAAGTGCATACGTCTCGTAACGCCAGACAGCCAGCCCCCAGACGAGTCCGTAGCCGTAGGACAGGACGTAGAAGAAGACGAAAGGGACCCAAGCCTTACAGAGGACGCCCCAGGTTTGTTGTATTGGACCCCCTGCCAACTCTGACGATAAATTAGAATTATAGCCATTGTTGGTCATAATGAAGTCAAGGCCAATCTTACAATTCACAAGCAAGTGTCAGATATGCTCGAAGAAGCCGGACCATCTGGCCTGACTCTTAATGTAACCTGGGATACTATTGTATGAGTATATGGCCTTATCTCTATTGTTCCAGGAAATATGTGTTGCTCTCGGCAACTTCGACAAGCGTACAATTGAACTTCTACTGACACGAGCCTCCAACAGCAGACCACCTACTTATCTAGGTGACTTGGGCACTGTAGACGTCATGGAGAGCTATGGCAGGGAGAGGCGTCATCGATATTTCGCACTTGCTGCATACCAGTGCCTCATGGCGAGCGAGCAACTCCAGCCTACGACTACCACTATCACCGACGTCGACCTGTCGCAAGTTGGAGGTCTTGCTGCACTCGAACCAAAGCATTTTTATACTTCCGCAAAAAAGCTATACTTGTACCAAGATTCATTCAAAGATACAACGACTGTAAAAGGAAAAAAGCGTAAGAGAGACGAGGGGGAAAGTGACGGAGAGGCGAGCGAATCACTTCCTAAACCGAAACGGGGCCGCCCGCGTAAGACACCTGGGCTCGCGGATACTTCTAAAACCCCGCCAAGGAAACGCGGAAGACCCCGCAAGAACACCTCTGCTAAAGAGGATGAAACCGTGGGTACTACTCCTGGAGGGTTTATGTCAGAGCGAGGGACAGAATTCCGTACCGCGGGAGGTGATCAGGCGATCGCAAGCGCTATATCTGCCGAAGGGCAAGCTATCGCCACCAGCCTGCAGACCAACGAGGGATCACTTGTTACGAGTTCTAGTAGCGTCCAATTCGAACGAGGCATGATTCGGCCTTCTGTCGGAAGTTCGTCAACACCTGCCACTGGGAAAGCCGCAGGGATTACGCATGTTATTGAACGACCAACTAGTGTTCCACAAGCTCATCTGTCGTCAGCAGGGTATGACCTCGAAGATGGGATTTCGCATCAAGTAATCGATGGCATGCGACTATATCATTCACCCCGAGCTGCCTCCTGCGATCTTTCAAGGCGTGCAGGAACGAAGTCGCCCAATATAAATCAGTATCCAATTTCTGAGTTAACAGGCAGTGACACAATGGCACTGGGCAGTCCTTTGTTTATGGAAAAAGGTGACTCGCATGGGAAGTCGTTAGCACTATCAGTCGCTCTAGCAGAGGACCGCACTACGGTGTCAACTGTAGGCACCACTCACACGTCCTAGCTTCATGCTAATGGCAATTCAATTAGGATTCTGGTTCTGTGCAGATGACCAGGCGAGAATTGTTGCCAATTTCAAGTTGCGATGCAGCCACTGGCGAGAAACATAAGGATATGGCCCCGTCACCGTCCTCACGACCGTGGAAACGGAGTCGAACTAATGGAAGCCCCAAACTACGCTCGAGTATCAATATTTCCTCGCTTCGGCGCGAAAATGAGCTCTTCAAGGTCATCGAAAACATGGGAGGGATCGCGAATATGCACTCCAAGGATGTTTTCGAGGCACACACAGCACTCCTTGACGTCTTGTCACAGGCCAAGGAACCAACTAGTGCACCATCTGGGACTCGTCTTGACAAGCGTACTGCGGAATCTACGTTCAAGAGTTTGGAGAGCCGTGGCCGAATCAAGATGCTCAAGACTTTTCTTACGACACCATCTGGAGTCAGCAGGCCTGCGTGCTTGGTTTATTTTCCCGATACCCCCCAAGAGAAAGTCAACGCATTCCTTCGCCAACTCAGCCAGAGTGTGCCGTTAACTGCGACAGGGTCTGCCAAGTTGTTAGGCGAGCCTGTTGAATATGGCCCGAGCGTCTCGGGTCGCAAAGCGGAGGAAACAGGTAGTGTCAACACAAGATTGGTCAAGCGTAGAAAGGCAGAGGAAGCACGCGCTCAGCGCAAGCGGGATCAGGATGACAATGAAATGTGCAACCCTGCTGCTGGAAGACCTCCAGTGGTGCCCAATCTCCCGGAGAAACCAGTTGAATGCTCGGTTGAACGACAGGATGCGCCTGCCGCAAACACAAAAAGGAAGGGGAAAGCAAAGGAAGAAAGTGAAGGTAGTAGTCCCTCCCCCTGTTACTTATATGGGCTGACGTAGAATCCGAACCAGTGTCGAGACGGCCGAGAGTCCATTGGACACGAGAGTTTGATGAATTAGCACGTGACGCCTCTGCCATTATTCGAGCGCGGTGCCGGACTACCAGACTCGACTTGTCCGCACTCGACCAAGTATTCCCGGCAATACCGAGGAACTCAGTCAGGCAGCGTATCATGCATCTCAGAGATAATCCTGTTGATGATTTGTATATGAAACGTTTGGAGGATCAGTGGTATACAGTCTGGTTACAACATAGAGGGACACCTCACCTTCCCGACCAAGATCCGAGTAGTCCCTCCAACTTCAATTTGATGAAACACATTGAATTCCTTCGGAACCATGTGGATAAAAATGCCTTGTGAGTGCTGAGTTCTTCCTCACTGGCAAACTCAATGACAACCAGGCGGGTGGGATTCATGGAACGCGAGGCACCAAGTAATCTGGCCCATTCCGTCCCGGATCTTTGTGCATTCTACGATGTTACAGAGGAGGTCGCATCTGTGCCGACTTGGGACTTTATGTGGGGCACAATGGTCGAGGAAAATAGAGAAAAGCAGCTTCGAAGCCATGCTTTTACAAGAGAACCTGATTGTATACATGGGGACCCGAGGAACGAAAAGGTACAGCTTGCGGAGGCAGCGTTAAAGGTTTGCATATTCATTGTCAATGCTGGGCAGTAATTCATTCGTTGATAGATGGTCTTTTCAACACCTGGCGAACTCTACGATCCCGATAGCGCCACTCGTTTACTCCACAGCGCTGGAGATCAGTGTGTGTCTGCTGCAAAGTCCAATCTCCTGCGCCAGGGTGTGCTGTCCAAGCTTGTACGAGATCCGAAGAAACCGAAGCCAGGTAGGATGCTCAAGATTTCAGACACGTAGGTGGTGTCACTCGGCCCTGGTCTAAGGTGCTAATGAGCGACTGTATAGCAACCTCAGCGCCATTGGTGGACCATTTCCTCGAGATTTGTTTCAGGATGCGATTTCGCTGGAGGAGTTGATTGTCGAAAAAGTGGTGGACGAAATGGAATGGCCCCTTATAACCTCGGAAGGTGACATCGCTACGTTATTGCACCTTGTCTCCAAAGATCAGGCAAGTGGTAATCTAGCACACTACCACCAATATCCTGATAGAGAATTTGAGGTGGATTTTACCGTAGATTTGTCTCAGTCACAAGCTGCCCGACAAAAAATTGATTGGAACAGCAAGAGAGCAGGTACAGATATTTTTCTCGCATCGGGTGGTATGTTGATTGTCTCACAGACGACGAGGATATTGAGACCAGCATACGATTAAGGTTTACCCGTACATCCGATGTGGACCCAGAAGGAAACCGGAGCCACTGCTATGAGAGCCCTACCATCGATTCCGACTCCAACGTATTGGAAGAAGAGATCCATGGGACGACACTTGAGGGAAAGGAAGCTGCGTGTAGTCTCAAAACAGAATCCGGGTTCATCAACTGTTTCGCATGTCTCAACACGACCTTTGCAGTATTTACATCCAGCCTCGGCCAGTCAGATCGTAATCTTGCTCGTCAAATCTTTGATAATGTACGCCGCCTAAAGGAGACAGGACTCAGCAAGGCCACGTGTTTGGTATGTTTCTGACATTTTGTAAGTAGCGTCGACAATTAGCTGACTACTATAGTGTATGGAAGCTGGATCAGAACGACATCTCCTCTGGCTCGTCCATAAGATGACGTTAACGTCGCCTCCTATATTGTTCTGGATATATTTCAACACTCCAGTGCTAGTGGCTGGGGACTACTGTGACGCCTGGAGTGTAATTGTGTCTGATGAGCCGCTGACACTCATCACTCCCCGGCGGTGGCTTGATCTCCGTGGATGTAGACTTGACGGAGCGTGGAGGGCAGCACAGCGAGCTGTCGTTGGCGTCATTTACCTACACCCCGGTATCAGCCAGGTGGGTTTTGTTAGCATACATCGTTCCCTCGTCCTGAACCAATGGCACTAGGCTGAGTTGCGATGGCGTCTGCGAGCGGTGTACGATAGACAAGAGATCATCGACCTTCTTTCATCACTATTGGAAGATGGCGTTCTGGAATGCCGAACGGACTTGAGAGTGGAAACCATTCGGAGTCTGCCTGGATGGCTCAAGACGCTCGATGACGGAGAGGCGGTTTCATGGTTCACCGCAACGAACCATCGTTGGTACCGAATTTGATGCGTACAACAGGACTTAGTTTGAGACGCTCATGTTGTGTGTTATGTGAGGAATGAAGCTTCCCCAGTGAAAACCGGCTATGATGAGGCGTGTTATCAGATGTCAGGTTATGGATTTGCATGTTGGTATCTGATGTCGAATGATAAGACTTCGATCAGCGCGCGGTGAAGTCCTTGACACTGGCATCTAGGTGGTAACAATGCGGCAAAGTTGCCCTCATGAAGAGCGAAGGTATACAGTACTAGGAAGAAATCTACACTAGGAGATCCAAACATTTTCCACCAAATGCTTGTTTATACTGCCACCTACGTTCCAAGTAACAGCAAGTACATTGACGCTTTCCCGTCTTAACCAAGGAAATTGATGCGTCCACTCCGGATTACACGAGTAGTGGTTACTACTAAGCAATGACAGTATGTTACACCGGCTGAGCATGAGGGTATATAAATTAGCTACACGTGCGCCGAAAACTCGGGAAAGAGTCCAATCAAAAGCGAACCGTCCAAAATACAGCTACAACACAAACCAGGTAAATACCTTCAATCGCTATCAGGGGTTGGCACACCAGAAGAGGACAACATGGGTGAGGGTATCTGAATGGCTTCGAGCTCCCTCTCCTGGGCGCCAGTAGCTAGCTTCGTAGTCGGGCCCATTTCACATTTGTCATCACGGGAAATCTGGACGGGCGGGGTTGGAGGGAGTTCTGCATCGCCAATGCCCAAGAGGGTCTCGCCAAATTGGAGCATCCAGGGATGATCCAAGAGCTCGACAGCCGTTGGGCGCATAACGGGGTCGATAGTCAAACACTGTTTGATAAAACTGATTCCGAGATCACTCAGTTGGCCCGGCTCTGGAAGAGGTGGGTGTTGGGTGGCGACCCCAATGTGAAACATGATGGCCCTTGAGATCTGTCATGAACAGAACGTGGGGCAGTAAATATCAATGAGATAGTGCGTACCATTCGTTATCAAGATTACTCCAGGGCTTCTTACCCGTAGCAAACTCAAGCACAACACAGCCCAAGGACCACACGTCCATGGCCCCGTGACGACCTCTTTTGTCACTTTTGATGACCTCGGGGGACATGTACATCGGTGTACCTGTCAGACTGTTGTTCATTCCAAGCCCACCACCAAGCCCACCAACTTTCGCCAAGTTGGCCATGTCTGAACCACGACGAGACCGTTGCATCGTGCGGTTCTTTGCGAGGATTTTGGAGGCTCCAAAGTCAACGTATTTGATAACACCCCTGTGATCGAGGAGGATGTCTGGGAAGCACGTAAGACATCAAAATTCGCCATCATGAAGAGAACAACACACTATCGGGCTTGATATCACGGTGCACAATACCTTTTGAGTGGAGATATGCAAGTCCTTCCAGCATTTGCATGGTGTATAGCTGGATGATGCTTTCGTCCTCAATCCGCCCGTGCTCCAATAGCGCTGCCAGGCTCCCTCCTTGGCAATACTCCTCGAAGATGTACACTTTGTCTCGATGCACCTCAATGCCGTAATACTCGACGACATTCGGATGATGCAGCATCTCCATGATACTAAGCTCGTCTTTGATTTGAGAGTATAGATTGGGTAACCCAGAGAGCTCCTGAAATTTGATCTCCTTAACGGCCATGAGCGACCCGGAATCGAGGTTGACGGCAAGGTAGACGGAGCCAAATGCCCCTGCGCCAATGAAACGCCGTTGCTGCCAACGAATTGAGATGTTCGAGCTGGAGGATGCGAGGAAGACAAGGGATCGGTCCTCCAACTTCTCATCGTCGAGTACGCGTCCAATTAAACGATTCTCTGAACCTAACTGCTCGCGCTCCTTTTCAAGAGCCTCAAGAACCTTGGCAGTTCTTTCCCAGAAAACACGAACATGAGCTAGTGTATATGCATAAGCATTGGAGGTGATGATGTAGTCGTCGTTGACGGGCGATTGCGAACGCTGCAAAGGTGGGTCGTCCGCGGCAAGAGATGCCTGTTCGCGGAGTAGCTCTTCTTGTCGTTCTTTCTCTTTACGTGCCTCCAGAGTCGACCGGGCACCTAAGATATCAAAGTGGCTGATTAATAGTGTCATACAACTTGCTACTTTCTGTCGGAGCATCTCAAATTGATCGCTTGACATGTGGAGGATATTGCTCCGCCTAGTACGATGTAGCGTGAATTCAAGCGCGTTAACGGCCCACTTGAAGGTCTTCCTATCGGTTGGATCGCAGTCATCGCAGATGAAGGAGACCCAGGAAATGGCAAGCCGGATGAGGGAACGGTTGAATTTGGTCATCGTAGAGCGTTCCACGTGCTTCTGCGCGTGCTGACCATGCTCGGATGCGAACAAATACCAGTTCTCGAGTAATTCCTGGTATCGGACAGCATGCCGCAGGGAGTTGCGAACGTGGTGGACCGAATCAACAATGGATTCAGCGAGTTTGTTTGTTGCACGAGAGATCTTGCGTAACTCGCGATTGACGGCTGGTATATGTGCTTGCTGTTCGATTATGCAGGGCGGGGGAGCGAAAGATGCCTCAAGTGACTCGTCGTCCTCATCAACGGGAATAAAAATATCGGCAAATTGCTGCTTTGCTAACGCGAGTCGGCGCATTGTACCGTCTGCAACCAGCCTCACCCGGTTGTCCTTCATGTCGAGTTCTATTCTTGGTAACTCTAACATGTGAACCAGTCCATTCCAGATGAATAGATTGCGGGGAGACAACAATAAAAGATACTCGGCCTCTTCATCCTCGTCGCTGTCCGCATACTCTGCAACATTGTCGAGTACGGGATGTGGTAGCTCGTCGTCATTTCCAATCTCGTTGACGTGAAAAGACTCAAGAAGAATACGTCGGATGGCCTCGGGGCGGTCTCTAAGCGCGCTGGAGGCCACTATGTAAGTACCGTCCTCTTCATAGGTCTGGGTGTAGACTAGGAGATGATCTGTTGCGACTAGGACTGCTATGAACTGTTCGAGAGGGACGTTTTCAAGGTTGTATTCCGCCGAATTACTTATCCTTTGCGTAAGTGCTCTGCATATCTGGAGTTAGAATAATTTTGAAGATGCAGACAAACGAACCTCGCAAAGCGTTGGAGTTTACGGTATCGCAACCGGACGTTGTCTAGTATCTTGCCATACCAGCTGACTTTCTGTTCGTCGGTCATCTGACCGGCGCTGGTGATGATATCACCCTGGAGAACCGGATTGAAGGCTTTATGTATCTGGCCATTCGCAGAGGAAGGGAGGCGGACTTGAGTCTCGAAGTAGTTGGCAACTCGAACCATCAATCGATTGGTCAACGAGCTGTAAGATACTGATTACTCCCAGCTTGAAGGAAATGTAGTGGCGCGCACCAAACCTGCTCAGCTACTACAGAGGAAGCCCCAACAACGGTCATGCTGACATCGTTGAATGTTGCCCATTGTGAATCAATAACGTCTGTTTCCTTGAAGTAAATGCCTTTGACGCCACTCTTAAGTTTCCAGTGAATAAGCCTGAAGAATATCGACAAGGCCTCAAGGATAGTAGTATCATAATCTTCGCTTATGCATCTAGGCAGGTTCCATCTTCCCCCTGGATCGGGGGCAAGAAATGCCTCATACTGCCTCTTGAGTGTGCAAGCTAACCCCAGACTAATCTTCACATCTTCAGTGACCTGGTCGATGATAAGGACTTCGGGGTCCTTGAGTTTCTGAACGTAGTCGAGGCGCACGCGTAAACACGCCTGAGCAAGTTTAGTGGGGAATGAGATGAGGGGTACCAATTCGGTTTCGAAAGTGGGGAGGTTCATCTCTTTAAAGTAAGAAGAGAGATTGACTTGGGCATCCCGGGCAGTGCCGATGAAGGCATGTACGGTAGTCAGGAATCCCTTTTCGAATGTTTTTTGAATTGAATCCTCTTTGAGAACGCGTTCAATGAATGTGCCACAGTCCGGAGTTTGTTTGGAGGTGCCATTGGGTTGCAAACGAGGGTAGACATCGATGCTAGCGATCGGTTTCGTCACGTCGAGCGACTCGCTCCCTGTCCACCTCTGTAAAAGGGCGATATGGCGACGCAAAGACGTAAGGACAGTTGACCATGTGTTGAGAGTTTCACAGCGGGCCTGAAAATGCGCCTCCGAAGCAGCAACCTTGTCCGTACTGAAAGCCTTGAGGGTCGGGTAAAGGGACTGGGCTGCCTCGAGTCTATAAAGAAGAGAGTTGACCCGTAGCAAGGCTACACTTGGGTCGCATTCATCGTCTGAGAGCTTGAAAGAGTTTATCTCCTCTATCACGGGGTCTACGACGCGCATCCTCCTTTCTTCAATATATCTGCGCTCCTCTGCTTCCTTCCTCCCAGCAAATTTTGCGTGCAGCCCAAGCCAGATATTGATATGGACATTGTTGTGTTCTTCGCTAGAAGATTCGAGCGCAACAGCAATGCGAGTTTTCTCGGATCTAAGCACGTCACCATCGAGGACGGATGCAAGCATGGTCTGCCACTCCAAACGCTGGCGATCCTCCACCGTTGCGGGCTCGATTGGATCAGACTCGTGCATGAGGGTCGAGAAACGGTCGTATGCGTCTCCACCGACGAAATTCGAGCGACCGAGGTCCTCATCATCACTGTCACCGGCATCTGTAAGTTGACCCAACCCTCTTTGGAAGTAGTTTGAGTCTGGATCACTTCTGGGATCGTCGTAGAGCCCTGGCTCCGACCTGTAACGCTTAACGAACTGTGAGTATATATCAGAGTACTTTGGAGGGTTATGCGGCGGGTTATAGTTTGCAGACATGGTGTTGGACACTGCTCCGGTATTCCTAAGCTGGCGACCCTTGCCCCTGCTACGCAAGGAGGTGTTTATGGAGGAGGAGAGCATTGACGATGTGGAAGAGTGCGGCCTCGAGATTGGGGGGGGATCCCAGTCGGGGTCGTCACCGTCGTTGGAGTCGTGCTCCTCGAGCGAGAAGAGCGATGGCTGGTGCGACATTCCTCGTCGAATGCTGGTCATCTCCAAGGCGTGCGCGTCCCCGACAGCTCCCTTGGAGGAGTCCAATGTCGGTCACGTGCTCGCAGCGCTCCTCTCTATTCTGCAGGCATCATGGGCATCGTAGAAAAGGTCGGCACTCTACTCATGTTACAGTCTCTATGGAATGTCCTGAGCCATGCAGATCAAAGAGATCGAGGGTGAGCACCCCATCGCCACCGCCTTCAGCAGCTTGTCTGATTGTGACCGAATCACCAAGAGGAGATGGCGAGGAGTATGTCCCTCGTCGTCCTTTCAGTCCAGATGCTCACACCCCCTGTCAACAGCTCAGAAGAACAAGGTCTTCCGTCTAATGTGGTCTCTTCGATGTCTGACGCGCCTTTCAACTAGGCGACAGAATATCACCTTGGTCTGCTCAAGGCAAAGCTTGCTCGCTATCGTGCCCAGCTCCTCGAGCCTACCTCCAAGTCGGGTCCTGCAGGGGTCGGTTTCGACGTGCAAAAATCTGGGGACGCTCGTGTCGCACTCATTGGCTTTCCATCTGTCGGAAAGGTTTGTCCCTTCGTCCCAATTTTCGTGCCTGTCCGTCTAAGACAAGTTTGATGCAGTCCACACTCCTGAGCAAATGTACCCACACCGCTTCAGAGACTGCAGCATATGAGTTCACAACCCTTACTGCCATCCCTGGTGTGATTGAGTATCAGGGTGCCCGTATCCAACTTCTCGATCTCCCTGGAATTGTAGAGGGTGCTAGTCAAGGTGAGGAAAATCTTGTCTATCCATGCTCCTTCTTTATTTCGTGCCCAAGGCCGAGGGCGAGGCCGACAAGTGGTTGCAAGTAAGTGGTAGCTGTCAGCAACTTGACGGATACCTTAGCCTTGGGGTTAGCCGCAAAGACCGCAGATCTTATACTCATCATGCTCGATGCCACCAAGTCTGAGGAGCAGAAGCGCCTCTTGGAAACCGAACTCGACGCAGTAGGCATCCGGCTGAACAAGCGGAAACCCGACGTCGTTTTCAAACGCAAGACTACTGGGGGAGTGAGTCATCGTGCACTTTACCGCTCCACAACAGCTGAAATAGGCACTCGACAAATAGATAACGGTATTTTATCCATAGTTTGACAATCCTGCATCCTCACCTTCTTTCAAAGCTCAATACAACCGTGAAATTGACCAAAACTGACGACAAAACCATACGAACGATTCTCGCCAGCTGTATGTCCAAACCACATGTGATCAGGGCTGTTGCTTATGGCCCTCAGATAAACTACACAACTGTGATGTCATGATTCGAGAGGACGTGAGATTCGAACACTTTACTTGCTCAGTCACAATGTTTGAGTTGCTGATCTTCTAGATCACTACAGACGAGTTCATAGATGTGCTGATCGGTAAGCACACTAGGCGGCCAACTTGAACAGTGATGTAAACTCGACTCAGGCACTCGTAAATATATTCCTTGTCTCTGTGAGTCTTTTACGGGAGCATTCTAGACTCTTTCTGTTGACATATTCACTTGAGACGTATACAACAAGATAGACGCAATCAGCCTGGAACTTGTAGGCGGCCGTCCATCCTGTAAGTGGACACGATTTCATCCCATGGCAGGTAGATAGGCTTGCCCGAACGGAGAACACTGTTGTAATCAGCTGTGAGATGGATTTGAAGTGCGTTGGCTGTTCGAATGTGTCAGTTGTTCTCGATCTAACTGCCTTGAACGCCCAGCCTTGACTACCTAGTTGAACGTATATGGGACGGTCTCGGCCTCGTCAAAGTTTATACGAAAAAACGCGGGGAACGTCCTGACTTGTCGGACCCTGTGTGTTTGCGGAGAGGAGCTACGATTGAGGTGTGCATATTGCGTTTATTGTGCGATACATACATTCTGGTATTTATGCGACAACTTACAGGACGTCTGCCTAGGGATCCACAAGTCGCTTGCTACGAATTTTCGATACGGACTCGTTTGGTGAGTTTTCACACCCAGTACGTCTGTGTTGCTCATCTTGTTCGTGATTTAAGGGTATGGATAGGCTGATGCTCTTATTACCCAACTAACTCATCATGTCGTCCCTTGTGGTCCAGGGGCGGTCATCGAAATTCGCACCACATGCGCAAAAGGTTAGCTTGAATCATCAAGTACAGGACGAAGACGTGGTTTCAAGTATGCATATGAATTGTCCGCGTTGCTTTGAACCTAACGCGACATGCACGGTAGTATTCACGAAATGACTATATCCTAGGACGCCGGCGTGGTGCCACTGCGTTTGTACTCTGCTTTTGTAAGATTGGATAGGAAAAGAGAAAAGGTCACGCCTAACGAGTAGGAATCCATTACATAACATGTGCGATGCCTGAGCTGGCAGTTGTCCTCTGAGCTCGATAAGACCGCCCCTACACCTGGGGTCTGATCGGACTCCATTTCACAACACTGGACATGGTTCCTGATGAAGATTCGACGTCTTCATCAGCATACAAGAACGCAGAAACCGAACTTATTTTCCTCGGGACGGGTACATCGTCTTCGGTACCACACTTGGATTGCTTGACAGCACCGCCGAGTAAATTGCCATGCAAGACGTGCCTTTCGACGCTCGCACCGGAGGGAAAGAAGAACATCAGACGAAATACGTCGGCAGTTGTGCGGGTGGCCACGGGCAAAGACAGAAAGACATCGTAGGTCGTCGGCTTACCGGGGGTCAGGGCGAATGATGATGGCGGGTGCGACAGGACGCTGGTGATAGACGTGGGCAAGAACTTTCTTGCCGCTGCCGTGGAATGGTTTCCGAAATATGGCTTGCGGGAGATCGACGGTGTGCTTATTACCCATGCACACGCTGACGGTGAGTCTGGTCTGTTGAGAAAGAGGGAATCGCAAAGTGACGGCGATGAACGTTGATCCAGCGATGAACGGGTTAGATGACCTGCGAGGTGATTGTCGTTTCCCGGGCCAGACAGTATTTCACGCTGTTTACCTCGTGGGACGGGCTGGTCACTGAGCAGGATGGACGCTCGGAAACGCAATACAAGAGCATATAGATGTTTACGTTTCGCAGGGGACGTTTAAAGAAATCCAGAGGGCGTTTCCGTATCTGGTGTCGAAAGAGTATGCGTCGGGAGGAGGCGATGTGCGTTCACTCGGGAGGGGGTTTGTGCGATGCACTGAAGGCCTGATGGGTGTGATGAACAGGTTCCTGACTTCAAGTGGCATATCATAGCGGATGGCATTACATTCGAAGTCAAAGACACGGGCATACGAGTGACGCCATTCTCAGGTGAGATGCGGGGCGTGCAGCCGAGGTGGGGATCGCTGATCGAGTTGGCAAGTGCATCACGGGCGTCTGTTCGGGACGGGTCCTGCGCCAACGCCGTCGGGCACACAGCCTGCGACACCTGTGCTATCGCCGAGGGCAGACGACGAGACGACGAACACAAAGATCCAGCCGTACCTTTGCTTTGGGTTCGTTGTGCAGAACGCGATCGTGTACGTGTCGGATGTGTCGCTAATACCAGAGGATGCGTGGCGGGTGATTGAGTCGGGCGGGCAGAAGCTGGTGCTGGTGATCGACTGCCTGCGGCTGCGGGGACACACGTCGCACATGGGTGTGGGAGAGGCGGCGGGGGCGATCCGGCGGACAGGGGCGACAAGGAGCTACATGACTGGCTTCAACCACGACGTGTCGCAGGAGGAGTACGTGCGGATGTGCGAGGGCGATGGGGACCTGAACGCGACGGAGAGGGCGGGGGCAGCACTGATCCGGGCCGGGTTGGCGGGGGAGGCGCGGTGGATCCGGCCGGCCCACGACGGGCTGCGGGTCGTGCTGTGCCGGGACGGGCGGGTGTGGGACGCGACGTACGGCTAGTGGACATGTGACCAGACACGTGACTTGGGTGGCAGAGCGAGGGGCACGCACGCGCAGGTCGACGTCGACGATGAAGTTCTTCTCGCAGTCGTTCGTGTACGAGTGAGTGCGATCGCTCCGCGCCCCGCCCCGTTTGCCGACACGCTCCTCCCAGCGACCCGTGGTCGATTGTGTCGCTCGCCTTCTTCCTCCGCTACCCAAACCCGTACGCCGCCCACGTCGTCTCCTGCGACGTCGTCGACCGCAGCCAGACGCCCTCTGGCTCCCTCCTCACGACCCGGCTCATCCTCAAGCGGGGCTCCCTCCCGCGGTGGGCACCCCAGGGCATCATCTCCCGCACAGAGTCCTGGGTCGTCGAGGAGAGCGAGGTCGATCCCTTTGGCAAACTCGTCAGGTGCCGCACCAAAAACCTCGACCACGTCAAGGTCATGCAGATCGAGGAAACCCAGCTCTTCCAGCAGTCTCTGGACGGGTCCGTGCCTTCTTGTCGCCCCCACTCCCTTTCCCCTAACTGCCCGCAGGAGGACGGTCCAGACGACCGAGGCCTACATCACCTCAAAGTTCGGTTGGGGGCTAACAAAGAGGATCGAGAGCCACGGGCTGGCACGCTTTAAAGCCCATGTTCAAAAGGCACGCGCCATTTCCCTACACCCCTTGTCGCTATTCATGTCTCCCAGTCCCGTCAGGGTGTCGCTCTCATGATGGATTTCATCCGTCAGGCTCGTCTCCAGCCCTTGGCATTTGGCTCGTACATCTCCAACATTCATTCCGACATGTCGTTTCTCGTTCCGGAGGCCCCCGTGCCGTCTTCCTCTGCCAACACCGTCGGCCACAGGACTGAAGATGCCCAGACCCATACGACACAAAACAAATGGTTCAGGGGGACCTGGGGGACGCACAACTAGCCGCAACCGAGTGTTTTGTTGTGCCGCCGTATCCCTCTCCCGCCTGCATTGCTCTCTTGCCGTCCACATCCCGTATTTTTGTGTATCATTAGCACTCGTAATACCACAATGCACAACTTCGTCTCTCTGTGCATCTTGCGCTGGCTGCCGATCCGGCTCGTCCGAGACATCTTTGGTTGGAAAATCCACAAGCACACATATTGCACTGTGCCTCGGATACCCACCGTTTGACAACAATCTCGCAGGATGTACTTTCCGACATCTGCAGCGAGACAGCTGTCGAGCGTCCCCGCCCTCCCAGACGTATCGCCAGACACCATACTCTCCCTGGAGCCAAGTCCGCGCAAGTCTCTTTTCTGTGCCTTGACTCCCCATACAATCACAGTCTGGCGTGTTCGGGTGTGCTCAATACCCATTCTCATGCCCATTGTTTCTGAATCTCTTTCGTCAGCCGTCCGCGCCTCTGGCACATCTAGCGAGGTCCGAGACGTCCCTTGTGGAACATGGTGACAATTTCGCTGCAACATGGGCCCCAGACGGAGGCAGGATTGTCATTCAGGCAAGCTCTTCTTTACGACGCTCTGCTCCGCTTCACTCATCATGTCGTCTTTCAGACGACGTTCTCGTATCTCGTCTTGGTAATGGTCGATCAAATACCCGATGCTGTAGCGTATCAACCTCCAGACATCCCACCAGGCGTCCAGCGGAACTTCCTTGCCGGCCCAGGGGAGGGGCTCTCGCTTCACTCACTCAGCCTCTCGTTCGAAGGCGTCATACGTGCAGAGGGTCAAGTTCTCAGGTAGCCTTGTCTTATTTTTCATAGGTCGAACTTCATCTACCTTCCCCTCTCTCGTCTTACAGTGTTTCCCCACGCAAGCACCACCTAGAATTTTCCACCAGCTCCCCGCCAGCCATTCAGCGCATTCCATGGCCTTCATATGACGACACCTACGACGACCGTTCTCAAAGCATGCTTGTTGGTTACGACACATGGATTTTGAATGATCACGAGCTTCCATGGCTGGTGGACTGCGATGGTGTGTGCTATACTGTCTACTCACGCTAGTAACCCGGCAAGGTTAATCCATATTCGTAGTCACCGTCTTGAAAATCTTGCACTCGACTTCCGGGGTGGAGACATGGATAACTTCAGATGGAAGAGTCTACTTTGTGCGACTTCAAGAGGGCCTAAATGCCACTGATGATGGAGGGGAACCTAACAATGATGCAAATGTAGAATTTTATTTTCTCGGCGCTTATATGCTGAGGATTTATTTCTCTTTGCAAGGCCCCCAAACCCGACAGTAGCGGGGAAAGTGAGGAGGATGATTTTCATTCCGACATCTCGAATTCCATACAACCCGAATACCGCTGGCAGGGGACTTGTATTCACAATTTTCAAGTTCCTCGCTGGGTACAAAAGTCTCGGCATGTTGAGAGTGATGAGTCTAATAGTGGAACCCCCGTCTATATTGAGCCACGTCGAGCCGTAGAGGTTGCTGTCAACGCAAGGTTCTCTCTAGTCGCTGTCGGGACATACAGGTGCGTTCACGTCGTGACACAATTTTATGAAACTTACTGTCCAAACGCTTCCAGTGGATCTATCGAATTCACCGCCTTCCCATTGCCTGAGGGCCCTGCTCCGAAACCTCAAATCGTCGACATCCCAAATCCCTATAACCGGCCGCGTGGGCAAGTGCATAAAATGGAATGGAGTTCAGATGGTTATGTCCTGGCAGTAGGTTGGGAACACGGATGGGCAATATTAAGCGTTGGGGGACGATGTCTTGCGTCTGGGTTTGGCGTCGATGACAGTGTCGACAACGAAAGATTCCAGGATGCATTTATGCATGGAATCAAAGATCTGGTGAGTCATTTCTACCTTCGTGATAGTTTTGTTCGTCGGGGGCTAAAGGAAATGTGGGCTAGTTCTGGGCGCCTGGAAATTTTGAGCTGGTAGTACTCGCACGATCAAGTCCAAACAGTAAGTTCCTTTCTATACACGTGCCGATATCAAGACTAGGGTTTCCAAGGACGAGATGGTCAAATGTTCATCCTGCCATTTGCGAAGAGCGCGACAACCTGTCAACATTCCCCTGTTCGTGATCGCCCTGTATGGTAGGTTAGGTTGTTGAATATCTACAGGATAACACTCGCTATGCGTTTCTCCAAATGGACGATCGTGCGCTTGTGTACCGTGGGGCAGACCAACCCGACATGAGTGTCATAAATCCGGAGTCTGATGTTTGGCAGCATATAAAGGCAAGCCATCCGTTCGTTATCTTCATCCGACATTTATCATTACTTATTTATTGTTTCAGATTCCTCAACCTTATTTAGCGTCGAACTGGCCAATCAGATACTCGGCTCTAAGTAGCGACGGTCGATTAGTAGCCGTTGCTGGTCGTCGTGGACTGATTCACTACAGCTCAACGTCTGGTCGGTGGAAGCTTTTTTCTAGCCTGGCTCAGGAGCAGGCTTTCGCAGTGAAAGGAGGTTTGTTGTGGTTTCACCATGTCCTCATAGCAGCTGTCGAGGTGTCGAAGTCATACCAGGTCTGCACAGGCCGTCTGGGTGACATTATAAGGTATTGCTAACACCTCGAGCAGATACGTTTATATTCCCGAGATTTGGAGCTGAGCAATCAGCATGTTCTGCACCGAGAAATAATCTCGTGCCCTGTCATCATTCTGTCTCTCGTGGACAACTCGTTGTTGGTTTACACTGCGGATAACATGTTGAGTCATTACCTGATCATTCCGACTGCCGACTCGATCAGGTTGCACTTGTGTGGGAGCATCACTTTCAACGGAATCATCGCAGTACCTTCCGCAGTTAGAGTGTTGAGCTGGATGGTTCCTAATGCCCAAAAGCGTGAGTTTCCGGTTCAAAGAAGAGCATACTTGTTGATACTGCGCAGAACTCGGTGATCCTGTGGACGATCTCGCAGTAGCCACTGTCCTCATGATGGTTGGTGGGCAGTTGATGTTGCTTCGACCAAGGAAGGTAAGCTGTCGCATTGGTCGAACGGATCCCGTCGGCTTATACCGCTTTCGCTGGACAACAGTCTGGCAGCCAAGAAGTCAAATATGACATGCAGATTTTCGCGGACCGCATCGAGTTCTGCTGGATTCACCTTCGTGGTATTGGGTCACTGGAGAACTCCCTTTGGGGATATGACGGGCAGGGTATACGACTCTGGCTTAATGCTCTCGCCATTGAATCACCATCATCTCCGGAAGAAGCATCCCAAAGCGTAAAGGAGAGTGTAAACATCCCACTAGATTTCTACCCAGTGTGTAAGTTCCTTCACTTGGCTCCCATTTAGCGACACTCACAGCACACTCTGTAGCTGTGCTTATGGACAAGGGCATCATTATTGGTGCCGAGCATGAGTCGGCCACCCGGACAAACCTGCCGTTTGTAATGTTCAGACATACAACCAGCGTATGTGGTCATTCTAGCCTGTTCTCGACGACTGTGGACACGATCTCTACAGTCCCACCTGTTCCTACACTATGTCTTGCGCCACTACCTGGAATCCGGACAGATACGAGAGGCTGTTCAGCTCGCAACTAACTACCAGCACCTCGTGTTCTTTGCGCATTGTCTCGAGATCCTTCTCCATACCATAGCGGAGTCGGAGGCAGCAGCAGAGGCAGACGAGAGCGGTTCACCGAATGCAGCACCCAACGCATTACCCGCTGTGATAGAGTTCCTTGATCATTTTGATGTTGCATTAGACGTCGTGGTTGGCTGTGCTCGAAAAACTGAAGTCACAAGATGGAGGCGACTCTTTGACATCGTCGGGAGCCCTAAAAGTTTGTTTGAGGTGCGTCTCGCTCACCGTCCCACATACACCCGCGAGACGTTGACTTTCTTTAGTTATGCCTCAATTCTGGTCGACTCAAAACGGCGGGCTCTTGTTTGCTTGTGCTGCATAACCTCGAGCAGCGGGAGGAGAACAACAAAGACGCCGTCAGACTCTTGCAAAGTGCGATCGACGCACAAGACTGGCAACTCTGTCGCGAAATCTTGCGCTTTCTGCATTCGATTGACGACACTGGGACGGCACTCAGACTTGCGATGATCCAGACACACATGATCGCAAGCTCGAACGGGGAGCTTTCGGTGTCCGAGCTATGATGTGGGTGGAGTTCGCTTGCGAAGCTGATGTACGGTTTGCTGCAAAGACGCTTGAACGAGATTGGATTCGTGTAGTTTATAAGTAGCAACTCTGTTCGATGATTGGACGAGCGCAACCCGCAGGTAGTGCCAGCGCCACAGTCCACGGCATAGGCTCCGTGGCCGGCCGGCCCGTGATGACAAGAATGCATGTTCGCACACCCCGCGACTGACAACCTAGCAATGGGTGATCCAAATGTTGTATCCATATCATACCCCACACTGGTATCGTCGCCACTGTCCCTCCAGGGTTCCATCGGTAGGTGACTCGGCCCTGTATTGGAGATGCTCGTACGATATCATCTCCAGAACAGGCATTCGGCTCTCATCCACGGGCCCTAGGTATCATCATCGTCAAGGACCTGCCGGCCATCTACCAAACGTATCGGGAGTCCCTGCTCAAATATGCGTACAAGTTTGCCCACCTACCAGAGGAGATCAAGGAACGTTATGTCGATCCTGCGAGTTCGTACAGGTGTGTCATGGCAGCACACTAGCGGTCGCAGTCGCTGGAGATCACCTTTTCCAAAAGCTTTGGATGGTCACACGGAAAAGTGAGGAATAATTGGCGCAATTTGCTAGTAGACCACCCTGACGCGGTCCTTGTCAACTGCGGTAGGAAATTATGAACGGAAAGCCAGGTAACCCTGCTCTAGTCCGCGTTCCAGGTGACAGCTGAGTCAACACTTCGACCGAGATACGTTGAAAGGATCGTACTACGCGAACCCCATAGTTGACGTCCCTGACGTCTCTCCCGAGCTCGCAGAGCAGTACCGAGAATATTATCGGAGCAACATATGTGCGTGAACGGGTGTGGTCTTTGAAATACGGTCTGTTGAACAGGTCTCAGGGCCGAGCTCTGAAAAGGGTGTCGAAGGCTTCGAAGAAGCATTCAAGAATCTCGGGAGGTAGTGTACGGTTTTCACGAGCTAACAACTTGCTGAACCCTTTGTCCAGATTTGTCTTCAAAGTCGGTTGTGAACTGGCAGTGGCTTGCCAGCCTTTCGGTCTGGTCACTCTCCTCGACTAATGGGCGTGGAGTGTGGCTAACGTCCCTCGCGCATGGAAGTCTCGAAGCATCTGACAGACATGTCCATTTCGCTGCCGAACCTCGTTGGCACCTCGCAGACTACAAAAGCAAGGCTGCTTCATTACTTTCCCCCAAATCAAGAAACTGTAGCATCGGTTGACGACGAGCCTATCGATAGCTGGTGTGGATTTCATCTTGATAACTCCCTCTTAACTGGACTGTGTTCTGTAAGTTGTATCTGCTATACCAACGGTGCTAATCTGATGGCTGGACATTCTCATAGGCCATGTTCTTGCACGAGCAGGGTGATGAAGAAGAACCAATATTGGTCTCTTCCCCTTCACCTACGTCGGGACTTTACATCCGTACGAGAGGCGGCGAGCTAACCAAGGTGTCCATACCTCCCGACTGTCTAGCATTTCAAACTGGCGAGTGTCTCGAGCTTGTGACGGAGAAGAGATTGATGGCTACACCTCACTGCGTTCATATTGGAAGAGGACAGGAAAAGGTTTCGAGAGAGACCTTCGCATTGTTCATGCAACCGGACACTGATAGGAAAGTCTCTCCCTCGGAGACCTTCGGACAATTCAGCAAGAAGATATTTGCAATGCATTATGGCCATAGCTCTACTTGAATTACGTGTCTATGTAAAATCACAGCAATTTAGGTATAAAGACAACCATCAAAGTGGTCGCAAAACGGTATGGTGAGCAGGCTGCATGAAGTAAGCATTTTCACGGCTGCGCGGAGGATGTAGAACTAGAACGCCTGTGGGTCGAATGTGTAAGGGAGTCAGGCAAGACAGACATCATTGCAGCGGCAATACTGTTTCGTTTCAGTGTCGCCGAGCGGTCCATCTTGCTGTTGCTTCTCCGCGATGAAAAAGAAGATCGATTGTCGTCTGCGTCAGAAATGACACTCCAATCCTCACTGCCCCCCTGCGACCCGAATGAACCGTAGCGGGATCGAGGTTGCGAGCCACTCAGAGCTGATTTGGAGAGATCAGAAGATTGTTCTTCCTTCGTCACATCGTCATCTGGAGGTCGTCTGATAAGGGAACGTGCATAATCTAAATCGCGATAGATTGCCTCTATGGCGGTTGCTACACCATTTTCCTGCATATAGTGAGCGGGGAACTTCAATCGTAAAGCAGAACTGCTCACAGATCGAATTCGTTCCCCGATTAGCCTCGCACGCTCAATCTGCTTTTGATCTGCAGTTGCTGACGTCAAAGCTTGACTCAAACTGTCGACAGTGAGCTTGCGGACGCCAGTGCCTATTCCAAGTGCCTCGACACGATCAGCCCAGAAGAACTGATCGCCAAAGAACGGCTTGATGACTGTCGGGATTCCGGCTAGACAAGTATCAGTCTCCGGTTGCCTTGGTGGCGATTGCCTTGGACAAACCTCGTAGACTAGCGCCAGTTGTACCAGCACCTCCATGATGGCAGGCAGCATCGATGCGTTCGAATAACCAGTCATGTGGGATCGACGAAATGCTATATATTTGCTTCGGGAGTGGTTCCTCAGGTTGGGATGCTTCCGCTGCATGTGTATGCAATCGATCCGACCAACCCTTGGAGAGAATAGCACAAACCCCACTTTGCATGACTGCGTCCACAACGCAACGAGTCATTGCTCTGGGGTCCGGGACCACGATACTACCAAAACCTATGTATACCAGTTTCTTTCCGGCCTGGCGAGCAGAAGTTATGAAAGAGAGCAGGTCGGGAGGAGGAGTCCATTTCTTCGCCCCGACATCAGCATCGTCGAGGAACCAATACCCTAATTTGATATAAAAGAGGAATGCACCAGCAGGCAAGCAACTTACCAGTGACTCGGATCCATTCGGACCAGTCCAAAGGCGGAGGAACAACTGTAGGGCTAAAATTGTACAAAAAGGGGATCTTGTGGGGTTCCATACGATCTAGATTTGTGTTGTCCAAGTGTAACATATCGCGGCGCCAACGGTTGATCTGCCCGGCCATTGCGCGCCAAAATACTTGGTCAAACATGACATATGTCTGGGACGAGACTCTTTAATGACGAACACGAAACAGGGTCACTAACCTCCGCACCATATGGTTATAACCACCACCCATCTAGCAAATCATCAAAAGGTCGCACATTCAGAACAGAAAACCTCTACCTTATGCTCTGGCACCGCGAAAGCATGTGGATACGCCCTTGATTTCGATCTCTATAAATCCAAATCCAAAACCGATATATTTGCTTACCTCGTCCTCGTCCATGTCATTGTAAATGCCCTAAAATAGGGGATCCTAAGGGCTTCAGCGATGTGGTACCCTCCCATTGCACTCGGACTCTCCACAAGAACATCAGTCCCTTGACATGCTTCCCAAGAGGTTTTCAGCAGATCATCGAGCCATCCACGGAACTACATTGAATTTAAGCTTATGCATCTCAATGACTACCACTCACTCACCTTAAGTAATGCTTCCTTCCAAAACGAAACTGTAAACGTGCCATTCTCAACGCAAATGCGCATTAATTCTGCTGGATCACCACCAACATAACTGTACTCAATCCCATGCTTCATGGCCATCAGGCATTGTGAATCGGGAGCCAATTGCACCTACCGATTCAATCCACGATTGGAACTCTCCGTGAGTCGCGATTTTCACCCGATGCCCATCCGCCATCAGTCCTTTCGCAAGGGCGATGTAAGGTTGGACATCCCCCCTTGAACCGATGGTGAGGAAAGTAAAGCGTAAAGATTCTTTCGGCTTGAAAGTTAGAAATGTGGAGGAAGCCGATGTGAACATCACAGCCGGTAAAGATTCCGACATGGCTTCAGATGACGAGGTAGGATCAGCGTCACTGCTAGACGAGTTCCTTGGCTCGAACTCCTCTAAGATAAGTGCGTCTCTCTTGCCTCGGCTCAATCCCGGGGCATCGCTTGGATTCGGCCGCTTCCTGATGTCCTCTATTTGGCGCTCCAAGATAGATACGAAGGCACGCCGTCTATCTTCAAAGCCAAACTCAAAGAACAGTTCTTCGTGGCCTTTGATCATGACAGTGAGACCATGGTGGCCAAAGCGTGTGGCCTTGGTCGTTTCTACGGTCAAGATGTCACAGATGGGAAGTATCATCTACCAAATAAATATCATCAACAGATTCCCACATACGAAGTTCCAAAGCATACTCTGGTCTTCGTGCTTAAGGGGCCTGTGGACTTGAAGCAGAAATAATTCGAAGAAACGTATAGACGTCCGAAGATTGGCAAAAGTCGGAACAGGTAGCCTGAGAAATCTGTACTCGCATGAGGATCATGTTCCAACGTAACACTGTAAACCTACATCCGAATAACGTTTCCTTATCGTCGAAAGCAAATGCGGCCTTAAATTTGTCTGCCATCTCTTGATCGACCATCGCCTCGGATGTTTCAAGTACACTATAGCCGAGCTCGCCAGAAGCACCAAAGCCATGTCCGGGGTTGGAGGATTCATAGACCTCGCGCACACCACCATCACCTTGCAAGTCGTTAAACGAGGAGGGCGCAGTGGTGGCCACCCCCCTGCGGGGAACCTTCAGCCAAGATGGTACACCAACGTTCCAAGGTGCACTCGTTCCGAGGCCTCTACTTGGAGATACTGAGTTCATGTCTCCTGTAGGAGTCGACGGCGGATAAGTATGAGTCCGCAACGAGGAATCGGTTGGTGGTCCATTTGTAGACGTGACGGAAATATTACCAGAGGTGGAAGACAAGGGTACGGGTGAAGTCGTCAGGGGTACGAATGACGCCCCGCCTCGCTTTGATATGTGGGTGAAATCTTCAGAACCTCCAGGGGGTTCCGAAGCATTGTACATCCGTGTCAGGGTGGATGGAAGCGATTCCTGAAGCGGTCGAAGCAAAGACGATAACCGGAATGATGAACTGGCCTTCGCATCAGGGGAAGAGAGGCTGCGAGTGCGGTCCATACCCTGGGATGCCAAGGTATGGCGCGCGGTTGTGGTATCCAGTAGGGCGGGGGGTGAATCAGCAGGAGGCGCTCTATTGGTACGCACAGCCTCCCGGATGTGTTCCAAAGCACCCTGGATGTCATGAAAGTAGGCGAAAAAGTACGAGTCGACTGAATAATGTTCCTCCTTATCGAACACTTTCACTTCGACTGTTTCGCTGAACTCGATGGCCGACGATTTCTCAACATCAAGAATCGCAGAGTATGGTATGGCAATCTAAAATAGTTAAGAGAGAGCGCTGTTATGAGTACAAATGCTCACTTTCACAGTATCGCCCATGTTCTGCGCTTTAAATATGACCTTGCGTACTGCCTTCACCCATTCTTCTCTGCTTGGGACAGAATCTGCAACTAATAGCAGACTCTTTTGATTGGTACGGAGCCGAATCTCCTTTTCACCCATAGGATCGCAGGATGTTGCATAACGCAGGTCAACAATCCCATTGAGAAAATAAGGATCCTGGGTAACATAAGTACATGTCACAAGCACAGCTATAAGAGTTACCGATGAAGATTGGTACCAGGAAAGTGTATCGTTCTTGAGGACAAACCAGTGCTTGACCCAACGCTTTGTTCGAGTCGCCCTCTTTCCAAGAGTGCCGGATTTAAGAATTTGGTTCTGAAACCGCGTCAGCATAGACTAATGACTCATTAAATCAGTACCTCTCTGCTTGGCATGTGAGCAAAGAAACACAAATGCGAGTTTGTGAGATACATGTATCCCTGCAATACTGGAGGTGGCTAAAAATTCCACACCATCGGCTTGATGGAACACTACTTACAAACGGAACGCAAGAGCCAACATGGTATTTCTGAATTCCATTGAGATATAGATCGAACGCTAATGGGACTCACGGACCTGCCAGCACTTCGTTGATAGCCTCTATTTCAAATATTTCTTTCAGCTTCTCCGCCAGGCGAGTCCGTCGAGCGGTCTTGATCGTTGCCATACTGCCTGCGCGACTTAGTGCCCTGCGTCTCATTGCCGGACCAAGTTGTGTGCTCAAGGGCAATGCGTGTGTCACCTCTGAATATCCTTGAGAGTTGGGAGCTCGGGGTGTCGCCGCCTCGAAGTCATCAACATCAGCGTCGTCGTCAGAGGTTAAGCTCGCATCAACACGTGGTGCCTCGTCCGCTTCTCTCTGTGTAGGAAATATTCTTTCCGGAAAGACTGATTGCGAAGTTTCCCTGCGTCTCGAGGCAACAGGACGATATATGGCATGGATAGAGGACGCTATGTGCATACCTAAGACCCAGACTCAGCCACATGCTGCCCAAACATATAGACCAAATTGATTGCCTACCAGACCGTTCCTCATCGCTATCCGAATCCACTTGAGCATCGATTTGAGGCATTGGTTCGTCCACGTCATCGGAATCTTCCACCCAAGGAAGGGCTTGAAGAGCCTGGATGAGAGTCTGAGTACCTGCACGCATCTGCATTTTAACAGCACTCCTTTAACCAAGCACCAGGAATAAATGGGTGCGCTACACACCGAACCGAAATCCCGAGAAAACTGTAACAAAGGTCGTGTGGGCGCGAGCGTCGGGGATGGAGGCGTAATGAAAGGTGAATCATCATTCGGGACAGCCGCAGTGGCATCCTGTGAAGGTGCGTGATCCATGGTTTGTGATCCGTCGGACTGGGTCGGAGTCATAGGGTGATTAGAACCTTAAGAAGGTTGAGCAAGCCTGTGATTTGGAAACCGTCTCAGCGAGGGTAAGTACCTTGTCCTTGATCCTGCGAAGATTGTGCTTCGTTGCCTCCATCCTTCCGTTTTAGGCTGGGTATGCGTATGGAATCAGGATACAATGTCAGGGAAGGCGAATGAGGGCGACTAGTGAAGCTCCTTCCGAGATCCATTGTTCTTGCTGCAGCTCTCTTAATGCGGTCTTGCGGTGAGATAATGCCACTCGAATTGCCGTCGTGGTTGTCCGGCGCGAGAGGCTCAGAAGTAATGAGGCTCCGGACCAGGTACTTTGTTGACGCAAACCTGGTCATCGTAGAAAATTACTATAGAGAATCAGCGGAGATAACCAAGGTTCAGATTTGCTCTACTGCACGTCTTCCAAGCAACACATAATGAGGGCACGAGGATGCCGAGGAGCGGAGTCTTATTATAGTCCGTCAAAGTGAGCGGTTTTCGGTCGGAGCTCAAACGGTTTCCATCGGCATCCAGCGGCTTTGGCGTAATACATCCCCATCAGGCAATATCGAGTTCACGCGCCAGACCTTGAGGCTGCTGCATTTTCAACATCACTTTTACTGTTGTATCTTCCTCTCTTCATCTACTCGCTCTTCTTTCATGTTATCGCCATGAAAGGGGAATATTGCATCGCAGGCGCCTCATTTCTTTCGTACGTGATGCCTATCTTTGTTCGACATGTCTCATTGCTCCTCAGCTTTGCTGCACTGTTGCTACTGATCTTTGTCCATGCAAGTCCCAGCAAGCGTTGATTAAACGTACATCTTATCGAGCATATATAGGTAGGACAAATCAACACGGCTACCGTCCCTCGTGGAATCTCTATGGTACTCCTTATAGTGCATTTCCAATCTCTGCGAGTCTAACCACTCTGTCAGGCTATCTTCAACGTTTCAGGTTACGGGTAGGTGATTCCTATGTTCACAGTATTATCAAAACTTCAACAGGAGTACAGTGAAGCACTATCTGAAGCGTTCAACGATCCCATCCAAGGACTTTACGCAGCGAATGCTTCAGTTCCCCTCGGGAGAGGAGCTGGAATTAGGCAGCAGTATGAGTTCGGTCTCTACTCTTACTGCGCGTATGTCAACGGTTCGGTCGGACAATGCTCAAATCATACCGTTGCGGCCAGATTCCAGCCCTACACCGCCATCACATCCGACATGCTCCTCAATTATTCTCAATTTACGGCTTATATTTTCGTTGATACCACATTCATCAACTCTTCGTACCTCGGAACCAATTCCCATGTTGCATATTACTTCCTGCTGCTTGGCACGATACTCACAGCGCTCTCACTGTTCACGTGAGTTCCATTCCATACCCACCGCATTGAATTTGAATGTCTTGACAGAGGAGTACTTCGGAGGACTGTTCTATTCCTTTTCTCCGCTACGACATCCGTTTTATCTGCGGTGTTCGTCTTGATCGGGGCGGCCATTTGGACTGCGATAGTGAAGAAAGCTGAAAGCGTCAACACAATGCAACTTGCTCAAGGTATTGTATCAGGTATAGAGGTGTCGTATGGGAACGGAATATACCTTAGCTGGGCAGCGTTCGCATGCTTATTGGTGGCCACAGTACCTTACATGATTAGGTGCGTGCCTTGCATAACTATGAATGATGAGCTGAACGTCTACTGGAATAGTTGTTGCACTTTCCGTGGATGACAATGCCGGCCATCTGACTATGAACTGATGGACGCTACGATACCTCGAGAGCGGGTTTCCCCACCTTATGCGAAATGCTCTGATAGACACTTGAACTACGAGATGCACGGACGGAACACATTATTCGAGTATCATTATCCTTCATTCTTGTGCGCTTCAATTTTGGGTGCACCCAAGTTTCTAGGCTTGTGAAATACCTTTGCGTATCACACTCGATGGTAGCCGATGGTCATGCCGGTCAGAACCAGCCAGCGCCGCATGCCCTCGCTATGTAGATTGAAAGGAAAAAAAGCGCGATGTGGACAGAGGTATAATAAAATACTAGCCCACCGCGAGGGTCGAACTCGCAGCCTTCAGATCGCCTAGTTCTAAGAGTCTGACGCTCTATCCGATTGAGCTAGGCGGGCGATATACAGTACTCCAAGAATGAGAAATGATATGGAGCACATGGTCTGAGTATGAGGCTTGATCCAGGTTTTCGTCGCACGGGGGTGGTTCCGATGGGCGCAAAACTGTGGTATGAGTGGTCGTTCTTTTTAAAGCTTCCTCGCGAGTGCGATCAAAGCCGGGTGCTACAACGGCGGGATACGGTATCCGTCACAGCCCAAAGGAGGCTACAGCCTCCAACATAGATTGATTAATTAACGCGCACACACATCCAGGGTTGTGAACCCGAGTTGAACTGACACGACGACGCGAGTGTCAGTGCCAGCATGGCCCGTACATGCTGGTGGCACTCATCTGAGTCGTGATGCGGCCGACAGTGCGTGTTGACGAGCCACAGGACATTCTCCCAGGATGTCACCGTGACTCACTAAGCGATGAATATGGCAAGCCTTTCCAGGTGCTGTGCACTCGACGTCTGTGCGGCGGAGACAGAGCCCCGCGCCACTGCGCAGCCTCGGGCTTGGAGGCTTTCTGCAATATAATCGTGCCGAACCTCGAGAAGGACACCCGTCTCCGCTGTCGGAGTGCCATGGTGGTTTCAGGGGCCAAAGCCTCGCCCTACATTATTATGACTACGATGAAACGCCAACAGCCGAGTCCGATCACAAAGGAAGCCGAAAGGAGGTGATCGGTGGCAGCTGGGCGCCCTCCGCGTTGTCATGTGGCGGGAGTGAGCCCCACCGAACGAGACACGAACAAGGTGGGTACAAGATCACGTTGGAGAGCTTGGTCATTATGCAAATAGGAAAATCGGCGCTGGGGCACGTTGTGCGGGCTCTGCGCAATTTCCGCAGGTGATGGTCTCCAGCGAGGCTGACGTGAGCGTGATTACGCCCGGTTGCGCCCAAGGCAGGGCGGTGCGTCACGGTGGGAAACCAGGCTTGATGACTAAGGGTGAATATATACGATGCTTGCGTGGTCCGCAGCAAATATCATTTTGTCTCCCACCCGACCACTCGATTCTTAACTGGTCTCCTCTCTGCAATTTGCTCGCGGGAGGTCATACAAGTCACCCTCCGCAGCACTCCAGCAAGCCATGTCCGACCCTCTGAACGACACCTTTTATTCTGCCGCTGATACATATGGCTCAGACTACGCCAAGCAACAGCAAGGCCTCGACTTTGTTTCATTTCACTCGCCATCTGACATCCTCGCCCCCCACCCCGATCTCTTTGAACTCGAATTGGACTCCAGCCTCGCGGCTTTCAACGAAGTCCAACTTCAGCTGCTTACTGTAGATTCCAACGACGCCTACTCCTTTTTGAGATCCGATACCCCAACGTGTGGTCCTCCTTCTACTATTACCGTCTCTTCCGAGAGTGCGTACGAAACACACTCTACTCGCTCCGAGTCCTTTTATAATTTCTCCGACTCCTCGTATCCTGCAACCGACTGCTCATTCCCCCTCGACCTTGAAATGGACTTTCAAAGGGCTCGCATCGGAGGTAGTGGCTGCTCCGAATATGGCGGTAGTGCCGTGCAGGGCAATAGCAATCTTCCCATGACCGTGGATCCCAGCACCTTCGGGTCTCTGCCGCTCAGTCCACGCAGCGCTCCTACTGTGCCAACGCCGGAGGCGGCTTTCAAGCGTTCCAGCTTCTCCGACTACGGGGGTGCTGCGCGCATCCCCCCCGTTCCCAAGTCTACTACCGCAGACTTCTACGGTCTCGGATTTATCGGCGCTGACACCGTTTCACCGTCCAACATGGCCCAGCTATCTACTACTGCATCTCCTGTACCGCAAGCCAGGTCAGTCCGCGGTGTGGAAGATCAGTCCAAGGAAGATCCCCGTAAGAAGTACCAATGTCCGACCTGCCCGCGAGGTGGGTGCCTGTCCACTATTCCATTTTCTCTACTCATGATTTTTCTAGCGTTTGCTCGAGCTTACAATCTGAAAACTCATATGGCAACCCACGACCCCAACCGCCTCAAACCCCACGTTTGCCCGCATCGTTCATGCGGTCGTTCGTTCAGCCGCAAGCACGATCTGGGCCGTCATTTAGTTAGCATTCACCGTGACGAGTCTGTCTCTACCACCCCCGGTGCGGTCACCAAAGCCATTGGCGTCGAACACGGGCCGAGGGGCTGGTGTGACAACTGTGGCAAAGGATGGGTTGGTAGCGCTGCCCAGTGCAATTGCGCCGACGTCAAGTAAGACACTTTCTGCAGATTTGACTGTTCTATGCGTGAGTTTTATTTGGGCCAAGTTGAATCCGGTTTTCTTATTCATTTTGTAGACCGGGCGAATGACTTCGCCAATCGCTTCGTCGTAGTTGATGGATGATTCGTTTATTGCGCCAAGATGACGTATCATGTCATTCTACGCTGTCCTTGTCGGTGTATTGCGCCTTGTCCTGTTCGTGCAGCACACGAACCGTGACGGGCGTGGTCTCGAGCTCTCTGCCTGCGTACAGTGCCTTGACGAGGATTTTCAGGCAGTATGTCTATCCAAGTATACCTCATCCCCTTCTCCCAGTAGTCTACCATTGATTCGTTTATGACTTGTTTTTCCCCGTGGACTGGTTGGATATTTCAATTTTTATATGTGTTCTGTAAAATTTAAATAAATCTAACATATTTCCCTGACGGTAGAAATAGGAGCTCTCATGAGTGGGACACCCAAAACGGGGGTTGCTGGCGCCTCCGCCACCTGTGACGCAATATCTCTCGCATAGGGGCGGCTTTGTATAAATTGGAGAGCGGTCGACGCTGCACCTTTCAACCTGCCATGTCGCCTGTTGTGGAGTCCGCAAAAGCGTTCACCACGGACAAGGTCGCCGACTTGCAGCGCGACATCCAGGAGACGCGGCCTGGCGAGCACTTGACCACAGATCATGGCGTCAAAGTGTCTGATACAGACAACTGGTGCGTGGCGTACAAGTCGGTTTCCGCGTGTTAGCTGACTCGCTTATTCACCAGGCTCAGGGTGATCGGCTCTGGTGGTGAATCCAACGGTCCGATGCTGCTCGAGGATCAAATTGCCCGGGAGAAAATTCATCGCTTTGACCACGAGCGCATCCCTGAGCGTGTTGTGCATGCCCGTGGCGCCGGAGCTCATGGCTACTTCAAGGTGCATGACAGCCGTGGTTCAAAGTACACTAGCGCACCCGTGTTAACGGACCCTTCACGCACGACATCCGTGTTTGTTCGGTTCAGCACAGTTCAAGGCGCACGAGGAAGCTCTGTATGTGTGCCGGTATTTATTCCGCCCTTATTCACCTGCGTGTTTTCGTGCAGGATACGGTCCGTGATGTTCGAGGGTTCGCGGTCAAATTCTACACGCAAGAAGGCAATTGGGACATCGTCGGGAATGACATTCCCGTCTTTTTTATCCAGGACGCCATCAAATTTCCTGACTTCGTCCACGCCGTGAAGCCCGAACCCCACAATGAAGTTCCGACTGGTCAATCCGCTCATGATAATTTTTGGGACTTCGTTGGTCTTCAGCCCGAGTGCAAGTCATTGCGCATATACTGTGCTCTCATGTCACTGACTTTTTTCCAGCGGCCCACATGGTAATGTGGGTCATGTCTGACCGTGGTATCCCGCGTTCTTTTCGTATGATGCAAGGCTTCGGCGTCAACACGTACACACTTCTGAACGACAAAGGGGAACGTCACTTCGTCAAGTTTCATTTCATTCCCGAACTTGGCGTCCACAGTCTTCTCTGGGATGAGGCACTCAAGATCTCTGGGCAGGACCCTGATTTCCACCGTAAAGACTTGAGCGAAGCCATTGGCCATGGGATCTATCCCAAGTGGAAGTTTGCTATTCAGACCATCCCCCAAGATCGCGAAAATGACTTCGATTTTGATATCTTGGATGCGACAAAGGTGTGGCCGGAAGAACTGGTACCGCTTGAGGATATTGGCGAATTGGTTTTGAACCGTGTTGTCGACGAATTTTTTGCCGAAACCGAACAAGTTGCTTTCTGTACTAGCCACGTCGTCCCAGGAATTGGATTCAGTGACGACCCCTTGCTGCAAGGTCGCAATTTTTCATATTTCGACACACAGA
The DNA here is from genome assembly GCA_038090195.1 of Boletellus deceptivus. NCBI lineage: Eukaryota > Fungi > Basidiomycota > Agaricomycetes > Boletales > Boletaceae > Boletellus > Boletellus deceptivus. The sequence continues at coordinate 49,060 of JBBPMG010000048.1, forward strand.
TAACCCGACTTGGGATTAACTTCCAGGAGGTATGTCGCTGTCCATGTTACAGTTCGATGACGTTGACCGAATTTCAGCTCCCTATTAACCGTCCCGTTTGTCCAATGATGAATCACAACCGGGATGGTAAATCCCGCCATCGAATAGTCAAGAGCAGTATTAATTACTGGCCTAACCGTCAGAATATTGGCAAACCCGTCCCTGCAGACAGTGGGGGATATGTTGAGTAGGTTATACTTCTAAGTTGCCGTTGACTTGCTGATAAGGCATCAGGTATGCGCAACGCCTTGAGGGGATTAAACAGCGGGCGCGCGGCGACAAATTCAATGAGCATTATAGCCATGCCCAGCTCTTTTTCAATTCTCTTGCTTCTTACGAGAAGGTTCACCTTATCCACGCAATTTCCTTTGAGCTGAGTCATTGCGAGGATCCCGTGGTCTACAAGTCTTATATCAATGTGCTCAATAACATCGATGTCGAGCTCGCCAAGTCTGTTGCTACGAGAGTCGGTGGCGACGCCCCGGGTCACAGTAATCGTCCCAACCACGGGAAGAAGAGCAAGGGCCTGTCGCAGAGGGACTTCATGCCGAAAGAACCAACCATCCTCTCGCGTCGCATAGCCATTCTCGTCGCCGACGGATTCGACGGGGTTGAGATGCAAGCTGTTCGCACAGCGTTGACTAGCTTGAAGGCTATTTGCTATATCGTTGGACCACGGCGCGGGCATATTCGTCCAAAGGTCGCTCAAGACGTCGGGTCTGGAGTTTTTGCGGATCATCACTTTGAGGGGCAACGGTCAACTTTGTTTGATGCGATATATATTCCGTCCGGAGAGCACGTCAAGGCACTTGGAGAGAATGGGCGCGTAATACACTGGGTTAGGGAGGCGTTTGGACATTGCAAGTCCATTGCCGCCGTCGGCGAAGGTACGGAAAATGCTGATGATGATCTTTAACCGCGTGCCTGATTCGCTGGACTATTTCAGCGGTGGATTTTCTACGAGATGTTGTGCAGCTGCCCAAAGTCGATCTCTTCGCTCGTAGTGGTCACGATGATGATGTGGTGTCGTCTTACGGAGTTGTCTCCACAGGGCGATATAGCACCACCTCGACGACTGTTGGTTTCCCCGAGCTTAAAGGAGACTCGAAGGGATTCGTCTGCAATTTTGCCTATCAGATCAGTCAGCACCGATGTTATGAACGTGAGATGGATGGTCTTACAGAGCTGGTTGCGTTCTGATGTGCATTGTCTGTACTACTGTATGATTAGTACGCGCGCTCGGGTCAGCGAATGACAGTTGCGTTGTGCAAGGGCTTGAATGTCGACGTTCTGGTGGGCGTGGCCGGGAATGGTACGTGAACAATGAGGGTATTTGAGTCAGGTGGTCGCGCACGCTCGCACGGTATGGACGACAAGGATCTCCATCCGAGCGACGACTACTCGCACCGGTTCTTCATCTGGCACGAATGGATTCAGGCAAGTCGGGGGTCGAGCACTGGACCTTGTCCTCACGCCGGCGCAGGCACACGGCCCACTCTCGGCCGAGAACGTGTTTGACTACTTTGCGACGTCGATGTTCTACGACAAGCAGAGCAACAACCAGGTCCTCCGCATGCAGACGATGCACACCGGCACGCCCATCCTCAACGAGGCGGAAGAACTCAAGTGCGCCGTCCCCCGTGCTCCCCTCGCCGCACTCACCCGCGCTCAGACGCTTCACCGGCATCGAGTTTGCCCTCGCCCATGCCTCGCCCCCCTCCCTCTTCATCATCCACAAACGCGAGCGTCTCTCCCCGGACCATGGTTCGTTCCTCTCTCTCCCCCTTCTCCTGACCCCATCTCCGTCCAGTCAGGCCCCTTGCCGCGTACTTCATCATCAATAACCGTATTTACCAGTCGCCCGACGTTTACACCTTGCTCTCGAACAGACTGGTACCCTCCTCCCCTTCCCTTCTCTGTGTCCCACTCAAGCCCCTCTTGTGCAGCTTACCTCCCTGAATGCCCTCCAGTCCTCCCTCGACATTCTTCGTAGACATCGTCCTGATTACACCCCTCGTTCTGGCTTCGTCTGGCCGGTCGTCGACTCGTCCTTACCCGACACCTCACCCAAAAAAGCCAATCTTGATGTGATGCGTGCCGACGACCCTGCCATCAATGACTCCGGAGAGAACAAACTCCCCGCCCCTAGAAAACAGAAGAACAATTCACTCATGATACTCGCCATGAGGACCACCGCGATGCATACCAACATCGCGTCATCTCATTCCCAGCCGCTGGATCAAACCACCGCAGTCTCCGCTCTTGCACCCTCACATACTCATCCTGTGCCGACCCCCGCTCCCTCTTCCCAGAGGGCGCCAACCCCCAAAGTGCCGTCCACCGCTCCCAGTCCAAAGGATCCTCCCCCTGTCAAAGGTCCCGCTGGCGCCGGTAAAAAGAAGAAAAAACGCACGTCCCTTCTGCTTGGCATGACTGACTCGTTGACCTGTTCGTAGGCACGTCGGTCTTGGTGACATGAAATGGGACTTGCCTGTCCCCAATATTATGCACTCCTTTCGGAATTGCTGCACCAGATCCCCCCTACCGAGTACTTGTCCACCTAGTCAGTAGTAGTTTTCACTCATTAACGAGATCTCGTTACATGCAAGTACGGCTTCACGTCCACGATGCCATCGTCGCGCATGGCGATCTCTGTTTGGGAATCTACCGTCCGCTGACTCCAGTCAACCTGTCCGTCAACCATCCGAGCGGTGTCGGCAGTGACCCATTCCGAGCACCCCCCACTCCAGTCCCCAGAGCAAGGGGATTCGCTGAGACAAACGAGTCCTTGCGTGCTTTGGATGCTGCTTTTGCTAAATGTCTCCGTCAGTGTCTGACGATGATAGGAAGCTATCTGACATGACGACATGCCCCACCCAAAAAATACCCTACAGCCGTAACCCAAAAAAGACTTTAAAAAGGAGCGACATCTAACACATACCCGAGTTACTGATCTCTTCCACGTTCGTTTCTAGGACAAGCCCGCCTTGGATGATCTCCGCAAGAATATGGTGAACCTGGTCCCGCCGTGTGACACCGCGTAAACTTTGCCTTGTCGTGGATGCGCACCTCGTCAAAGTGGAAAACCAGGTCGAGTTCGCAGACGTTCTCGAATGCGCGGTCCAGCGCCTCCACGAACACCTTGAATTCATAGGAAATCGTGGCATCGTGGCATGGCACGGGCTGGACCGAACGGGCCTTACCTGGATCAAGTCTAGAATCCCCAGCTCGCTCTCTGCGCCATCGACGACGAACACAAAGTACAGCGTCGCGTAGTTTCTGTACACAACCCGCCAACGCTCGTCCGAGTCATCTTTAGGGCCGAGGAACGCCTCGAGCTCGGGTGCCTCCAGAAAGTTGCACAGCCCGGGTGGACGGGTCGAGATGAGGGAAAATATCTTCTGGATGACTGTCTGAGAGGACTGGCGAAGCGGTGTGTAAAACTTGGTCAGCCTTGGAATGCCCGACGTGTTGACTGCGGGGTGCGATCTTGAGCAGGCAGCGAGAGCGGGCGCGAAAGCACGACTGACAGATCAACACCGCGTGTATCATGGCCGTTCCGGTCAGACTTGGGCCGACTCCCGCAACGCCAAACAAGTGACTACCATCGACAACCGCGCACCCTACATCACATCCAATACCGACATTCTCGGCTGATCACGACTCGTCCCTGGGCAAGGTCCAGCCAGGCTGCAGCCTTCCAGCGAGATTACCGACCGGCCCCGGCAGACCAGCCTGACTTTTGAAGCTCTCCAAAAAGTTTTTGATAAGATTGTAGTCCATGCTCGGTCTGTCAGCCTCTTCGTCTGAGTTTCCCGCGCGCTCTTGTTCCAACAAGTCCTCTAGTTCTGCCTGCATGGTGGCCTCGATGTCCATGTCTGCGTCCATGTCTGCTGGTGTGGTCTTGCCCTTGTCCTTTCTCTCGGCCGGTGACGGGCGCTGCGGCTTTAACCCAACAGTAGATTGTCGCAGCCGAGACAGCTCAGTGTCCATGGCTTGCATAACCGCCTCGAAGGAGTCCAGGTTGGGGTTCTTGCTTAAACGGGTGCCCAGTTCGGACGTCTCTGGGACCATTGTCGCCTTTTCCGTAGCTACACTCGCTGGTACAAAGGCTTGGAACCACTGTTAACCATCGCTTCACGCTTCGCAGCATCGACAAGACGCACCTCCTCGTTCTCGTCGTTCTCTAATTATTTCGTCCCACATTTCGTCAGAAATGCCCAGGGTCTGGCGCGAAAACTCCAAAAATTCGGCCTCTTCCTCATTCATATCTACTTCGATCTCACCGGCCACCTGAGGTCTATCTTCCTCCGATTCACCATCCTCATCGTCGCCACCAGCTAATGGGTCTGACGAGGAAGACTCGTCATCGGAGTCCACCCCTTCGTATTTATCACGGGGGAGAAGTGGAGGCCGGATTGCATGCGAGCGTATCGTCGGGCTGGACTGTCCCATGCCAGTATCGTCGGAATCAATAACGACTTTGGGGTTTCTAACTCCAACCTGTTCGGTCAGGATAGTGGTTTTGGCCACGCGTTGCGTATTGAAGGAGGCGGGCATCTGACCATATTCGGAAGCCGAGAGAGCAGGAACGAGACTATCCATCGCCCGTTGGCGAGCCAACCCCGTCTTATCCCGGGTTTCTAGGTCAGACTCTTCGTCATCCGAGTCAGAAAATTCCTCATCACTGAACAGTTCTTCGCCGCTGCCGTTCGTGCCATCTTCATCGGAGGTCCCTTCACTACAAGTGCGAGGGAGGGAGCGAAACATGTCAAACAACGCAAATCGCAATGCAAAAACAGGTATGCGTACTCCTCAAATCGTGCACCCTCTAAGTCACCTCTGCCTTCTACAAAACGTTCCACTTTCGCGGCAAGATCGCGCAGTTTATCCGTTTGTTCTTTTGCAACCCTATCTTCTTCGGCGTCCTCACGCGTTTCTACATTGTGCATCCTCACAGTAGAGCCACCAGAACGCATAGCATGCTCCAGCACCTCGTCGAAATCGTTACTGTCAACGTTCATCCATACGTCAGAATCCTCCGTTTGTGCCAAGTCGGCATCCGAAAGCGTTCCGGGTGCGCGGGAAAGCGCGGAATTGAATAGAGCCCCGAATGACGGTCTTGATGTATCACTGCCGAAAAGTAGTCTGGTCAGCCAAGGTAACAGTGCTCGCGCGTGGATTCGTGATCGTACTCTTCTCGTCGGATCTCAACATAAGTTTCAGCTGCCTTGTTCTCAAGCTCGTTCCATACTTGCGAGCCCTCTATTTCGTCTCGGAAGTATCCAGCGGTCACAAGACGGTCCAAGTATGCCTTGTAATCTGGCGAACGGCGAAGAGCTTCTTTGCGTGCTTCGGTCTGACGGACAGATGAGTGCCTGACAACAGACCATGGGCGAACAGGTTGTGAGAAATCACTTACAGAGGATATTAGTACTCCCGTGGTCGAATGAACAGCATCTGCACGATTCTTGGATTCCTGAAATAACATTTCGAATCCACAGGCCTAAAAAAGTCGTATGAGTGGTCGAGAGAGACGGTGAGGTTACGCAGCTGACCAGTTTCATACCGACGTCTCGCCAACGCCAGGCAGCCGTGCCCTCTCTCTCCTTAAAGCTTCCAAAAATCTTTGGTGGATAAAACTTTTGGCCCAACAACTGAGCATAAGCAGTTCGCGTCATTTTAACCCTGCAAAGGACATCTGTATGCGGTGGGAAACGTGACATTCTGTGAGCAGCCTACGACAATCCGTCAAAAATCATAAACCAGATGTGGTATTCACACACACACGAAGCTGAAGTGCATCACGAGTGTAGAATGTCTCGATGGGCTTCTGAATCAGCGATTGATCGATGGTGAGCGCACGGGCGATGTCTACGGGAAGGTAGGCCATGGTCCTGTGCACATGGTTTCGCGCAGCATCGGGATACCCTGAAATTCTCTGCCAAACAATATCCTCTGCTGCCTTTGGAGCGTGCGTATTGACGGATGCGTCCCGCACAAGAGGAAGTGCGTCTCCTATGGCAATATATTCGTCCTCGTCAACATTCAAGTGGCTCTCATCCTCTCCGGGAGCGCGGGCATGTTTTCTGGGCCTGCCGGGGGAGGAAACATGCACGAGGGGAATGAGATGCAGACGGCCACTGTATACCCACACCTGCAGCATAAGAGCAAAAGAGTCCGTTTAGTTGGCGATCCTCATCGTCCGTAGAAGTTGTGCGCACCCTGTTGGTCGCGTTGGAAGGGTTCACCCAACGGGGAAGGAACTCGGCAGCCTCGATGAGCAAAAACTCGCCATCGGAATCAGAGACACTAACGTTGGTCAGGGTCAGGTGGGCGCGAAGTGGGGCGCACGAGAGGGAGCACGGACGAACCTGATGACGACATCCCACCGCTTGGATATCTCTCTGAGAAGCCAGACGGCGCACCACTCGTCATCGACGGCGTCGCCGACGCGCATGTGGCCCTCGAGGACAACTTGGTCCTGGCCGCGGCGTGCATCTGGATCCGACGCAAGCTTGAGCTGAAAGGGGTCGCGATGCCAGAGGAAGTCGGGCAAGAGAGATGGGACAAGGTCGTGGATGCACGCCGCGAGGGACGTGCAGGAGGCCTTGTCGGCGAGGGGAGGAGGCGGGTAGAGTACATATGACAGCGTGTCTTCAGATATGGACGGGCTGCGGTTGAAGACGTCCATCGGCATCCCGTCTTGCGCGTCCCCAGTTGGGCATGGCCTCCTTCAAGGACAGGACGTTGATCGCGGTCATTGGCGACGAAGTACATCCATCGCCCATCTTGCGCCTGCCCGCTCATGTCCAGCGCAGGACTCCATCACCGGCCTTCTGCTCGCGGGCGTCGGCCACGTCAACGAACAGCAGAAGAAGAACTTCCTCGTCGTCGACTCCAGTGCGCTCGCCCGCGCACCACCCGTCTCCGCTCTGACGCTATCCCAGAGACCCAGATATCAACCATCGAGGCAGCCTTCCAGGAATTCATAGAGCGCAAGGATGTAGCGATACTCCTCATTAACCAGCATGCGCGTACCGTAACTCCATCCCGCCGACGTCTGCGCTGATGAGATTCGTCTCGATTGATATAGATTGCAGAGAAGATCAGGCCGACAGTCGATCGCTACCAGCAGGCTTTCCCTACCCTCCTCGAAATCCCATCGAAAGACCACCCTTACGGTGCGTGTCCCTTTCACTTGTCTCCACCGCGCCTTGCATACGCTTCTCGTTCACAACATGCCTCCACAGACCCTGAGAAAGACTCCGTTCTGAAGCGCGTGCAGAAGCTTTTCGGAGAGTAGTACACGTTCTCCTAGGAAATCCACGTACCCCACGCCCACGTATTGTGGCCTTCGTGACTCCTAACTAGTCTATCGTGCCGGCTCAAGTCCTAATGGGTTTTATTGCAATGAAATGCTTCACGCCGTGCATACATCCAACTAGGGTGCGAGCCATGCCCCCATTTCATCCCCAGCCGTGGATCTGGACACACGGTGTCTGGTGCGTGTGCTCAGGATGAATGAAACCGCATAACAGGCTCGTTCTCGCGAACGCCTGGTGCCCGCTCGACAAATACCCTGATCGGGCTACGACTTTCCGAGTCTGTCCAATTAGTGCGAGTCACATCGAAGTCAGCAGGGTCTCCTGCGTAGGCAAGAGAAAAACCTACTTGGTATGTCTATAAGGAGGTACCGAAACACGAAATATCCTTCATCGTTCTACCAGATCACCCTGTCAGTACGCAAGTTCAACGACCACCGAATATGAACACGAGTGTAGGGGTGGAGCACGGATTCTGCAGCACGGCGAGTGATATATAGCACTCGTGTTACGGACCGTGGCCAAACAGCAACAGCCAAGGAATCATCTGACGCACCCTCACAAGATCTGCATGTACCTCCCCCTCCGTCCAGGTCGTCCCTATGCCATGGGTGCCCCCCTCATACGACCTCTGCCCGCGAAGTCCAGAAAACAAACCTGTTAGTCCCCACCAGGATCGTTCCTCGCATCTCTCCGGCCCCTGACTCTTTTCCTTGTCCGCTGGATCTGTAGGCATTGTAGAAGGGACAGGATCCCCTCTAAGATACCTGAAGGTACTCTTCATCGACTCAATGTAAGGTGACGCTTTCTCTTTTATGTCCTCCAAAGTCAAAGTAGCCAGCAAATCAATGTAGCCAGTCCATTGGCCATCCTTCTCGTCTTCCACTGGAAGCATCACTGTAGGGGAGCTCTCGATGTAAAAGTTTAATAGCATGTGTTCTCGACCGGAAGAATCGACTACTATCTGTGATGCTACACGTCGATGACGATGACGCGGACGCACAGAGGAGGGCGGATTGTTATGGAAGGTGAAGGGGGCATGGAGATACTTGGCAACCTGCCACCCGATTATTGTAATTGACCGGGCTTTATTCAATGGTGGAAGACTCACTCTGGGGGAAGACTTGATTCGCTCACAAGCGTCATTGTAGAGCACAGTGGGCGAGTTCCCCGAAAAGAGTTCCGATGTAAGTGCATAAACTAGCATAACAGATAGTCCGGCGCCAAGTAGTATGACAGTCAAGTTAGTAGTGCGCTGAGTTGTACGCATCACTAGAATACGCAGCCGTCAGTCAAAGTACACTCACAGGGTAATATGAGGTAGTTGGAAGAAGTGACGCTGGGTGCGAATCGGTGCGACGACATACCCTTGCCACCGACACTCAGTTCTGACCATTTCTTGGCCCTTTCCCCGCGCCTCAGGGCCGCCTGGGAGATACCAAGTTGGAATGGCCCAACTGAGTCCTCTCTGCTCGGATGAGAGATTGTTTGCTTCTGGTTGAGGGCGGAGGTGAGCAGAGAGGATGGAGTACCGTGACCGCTGGTATATGTTCTGGAGATCAGTGAAAGCTCGGCTACTGACGGTAGCAAGCGCAGGCGCTGGTGGGATGACACGCAACAGAGAGACCTCGATAAGCGTGCAAGAGTGCTTCCAGACATTGTCGTTCTAGTGCAAACCCATTTTGGTCCAACCTACACGACACCTGCAGGTCCAAAAATAATTTCCCATTAGCCGACTCGAACGACTGACCTCGTCATTACTAGTGACGCGCTCTACCAACTGAGCTAAACGGGACGACGGTGCTATTGCATTCAGTTAACTGTAGTGGTCTAAAGATCTTCGTCCAATCAGGAAGTAGTAGCTATGTACCAATCTAGTTCCCTATACTACCCATTCGTTCTGCAGTCGCCTTTTTCATCTGAATGTGCGTGCTAAGCAGAAACACTCCAACTAACAGAATGAGGCTTACCGGTGGACTGATGCCCCCTCCCTCAAAGTATGCTAATACAAACTCTTCGGCGACCCAGTCACTCTCTACGGCGCCCAAGTCCAAAAATACCAATTTTCTCTGGTGTGCTGGGTCTTGGGTGGGTGCAGTAAGATGCACATCAAGGGGGGTGCCTTTTAAAAGTTTGGTGGTGGGGAAGATCGATTTGAGCTTGCGTAGAGGAGACTGTACGGCAGCTTCTGTGTCAGCGGAGAGCGTTCCGCGAGACTTGGCAAGATGGAGACGTGCTGTCAGGGCACGTACGAAACCATCTCGCAAATGGGTGTACGAAGTGTGCCGTGTTGGCACTATGGACATAGATGTGTGGACAGGCTCAGGATAGACTTGGCTGGATCTCACCGATACGGAGGACACATGAAGCGTTGTGGATAATATGTTTGATTTTCTCCTCAGGTGTGGCATTGATAGGGATCTGCTGCAGTACCCTCCGGAGTCAGCACCGACATACATATTGTTGAAGAGAATCAGACATTGAGTTTGGGGGATGTCAGATCGGCATAGAACCCGACAGAATAGACATTGATGCCAAGAAAGGAAACTGTCCGTGCACCGACACCCAAAAGAGAGTGAGAGGGCGAGGGAAACCTGGAGGGTACCCGTAGTTCCTTTGGAAACTCGACGGAGGTAGCAGGGTCAACTGAGGTGGGACAAGAATGAGGAGACATGAGAGGGTGCGGTCGCGCGGAAAGCTTGCCTACCAAGTCCTCTCTTGTGCTGTGGGGGGCATCGAGATAAATTGGAGCTGAGACAGTCGCGCGGTGGAACGCGAATGCTGCGGAGAAGAGGGAGACGGCGCCGCACAGGATCGAAGAGCGACGCGCGTAGCACTGGCCGATGAGTGGGCGAAACATGGAGCACGTGCGCAGTGGCGCGCAGGCTCGGGCAAAGACCTGCTCAGGCGCACACGCAACACGTCCGCAGAAAGGACGCGTCAGCGCACTCACATAGTATATATATCCTCCTCGTTCCTCGTCGTACGTCTCGTCCCATTCCCTCCAGTTTCTCACCTGCTCTCATCTCAACCCATCTCAATGGCCGCCCTTGATCTATTCATGCCCAGCATCGTCGCTGAGTTAGGCTCTGGTAGCTTGTCTATCCAGGGCGTCGAAATGGACGAGGACGATGTCGACGTCCTTGACTCCCTTGCTGAGGAGTCTCCCAGTGTCCCAGACCAATCCTCCTATGAGAAACAAAGAGCCGACCTTGCTGTCTACCTTGATGCTCTGCCCTACGAGTGTGAGGCCCTTCACGTGATGCAGGCCAAGTTAGAGCACATCATCGCGAGACTTGTTGTGTGTGCCGAGTCCAAGAACTGGTCCGTCCTCACCACTTGGGATGCGATGTTACAATGGCAGGTCTATGTCCTATCCCCTTGCCCTCAACTCTCTTATTCTCCACAGCTGGCTTCAGTTGCGCTATCCCATAGCGACCTCTACTCGCGCAAACCTTGTCAAGTTTTATTACGAGTTATGTCTCATTCCTGGTTTGGACGTCCGTGTCATCCGGAGTTGGGCGGACATGATCTCTCGCCTCATTGGTAAGACTGGAAAGCGCAGGCTCGAACCGGCAGATTTACATCTTCCATGGCGACCTCTTTGGGAGCTCCTTTGCAAGGAGCTTTTTCCAAAGAAGCGTCTCGGCCAAACCAAGTGTGTAACATTCACCTTGTCTGCTTTACCTTGTCGACGTCCTTTCCTAGTCGTAATTTGAACAACATTTTGCTCTATGTTGCGGAGCGTTGCAAACCGTACTTCTCTCCAGACGACATCCCTGACATGCTCGACACTTTCTTGCCCATGATCACTCCCAACGTAAGCCTTGCCGTCTATACGTCGGTGCCTGTCATTCATACACACCGACTTCGTGCAGACAACTCTTACCATGATTCCTGCACTGACATCGTTCCTCCCCCCATCCCATCCACACCTCTACCTTCCGGTTGTCTTCAAATTATGGGAGGCATTTAACTCCTTTTCGATGGACGATCGTTTTCTTGAATTCGCCGGAAATTTAGCGGAGGAACATGTTGCGGGCAAGGCCGGTAAATTCGGCGAAGGTGGTGCGCAATGGAAGGATGTGGGTATATGGTCCGAACAGGAATGGTGTTTACTGGTCAGCAAGGGCTTCGAATCTATGTGTGGGTCCTGGCTACACATATCTATCGCGTTTACATCTCCACTTGTCTTCAGATGTTCCCGTAGGGAAGTCTAGGGTGAGCACATTTGATCTGCTGAATTTCTGGTGTGGTTTAAATATTCCTGTAGATTCCTAGCCTGGCTTCTGCGCACGCGGATGCAGCGGCAGTTCGTCAGGGGCCCAAAATTAAGAAAACTATCAGTCGCATAAGTGTGTTCATCAAATTTTTCGTGTGATTGAAAGACCAATGTGACGTCGATGTAGATGCTCTTTCTAAGCTGTTCACCTACTCTATGGCTGTTGATAGCCCTATTCGTACTGACTCTGTATCGCCAACGCCACCTTCTCAAAATGGACAGGTAACATATCTCGCGGGTTCAAAGGCCATGGATACTTTAGACCGCCTGATTACTAGCGTGGAGTCCTTTTTCCATCCATCTAATCACGGGCATTGGACGATGCTGGTGAGCAGGTGCTGAGTTTTACACCATCTTCCCTGACTTAGGCTGTAGCTCGCGAGCTTCCTTCAACGTTTGGCGGTCGATTTCTCTGATCGTTGGTTCGAGGAACACCTTCGCTCTTGTCGCACGCCCGTGGTGAGCGTTCTTTGAGGTGGTCAGTGAGGCTGTCACATTCATGCGCAATCCAAAGACTCGTCGTCTTACCGTCGGGATTCGTCGAGCGTTCGTCGCTAGCCTTCTGACGCCTGCTCTACTCGCAATGTTCTCGAAGGATCCGCTGTCTCTTGCCATGGCCCAAGGTGCCCTACGCGTGTTGGCCCAGCTCGAGCCCTCGTTAGTCATGCCAGAGTTACTTGAACGCGCCTACGGAGGGTTAGAAGTTGTCAACGAGACGCACCGAACTACGGCAGTGCTCAAGATACTTGCTGGTATATCCCTTCCCTTGGTCTCCGAGAAAGTGTGGCGTCCAGGTCAAAAACATTTGCTTCCTCTCCTTGAGCTGTGTGTCCCAGGCATCGATCTGGTTTGTCTTATGATCTCTGTTGTTTGGGTCATCTTTTAACATAGCGCGTGCAGAATGATCCGAACAAGACCTTATGCGCGACATCCTTCATTGTCAGTGTAATCCAGCATGTCAAGGTTGGCGACATCTCTATGCACCAATCTGGATTCGCGTTATCTGGCGACGCGCCCAGCGAACCTCTCATAGACCTCGACATCGATAGAACACAACTTCCTGAACACGTTGAAAATCCCTTTGTTGCTCTCAATAGAGAAGAAGAACGTGCTCTTGTCCGCGAAAGCACCTCAGGTTTTGCAGGTACATGATGTCTTTTTATTGAGCTCTGAATACTTAACATTGCAGATTGGGTGGTTTCTCTTTTCCGGCGTATTCTTGCACTATACGAGAATCTCCCCGAGGAAGGTGGCCGAAAGAAGACGACTGGAGGTAAGACTGAAGAGGCAGTCTTGAAGTCTATAAAGAGCATGGCCGATGTTGTCTGTCTGCATCTGTCCGACCAACTTTTCGATCTCGTTCTCAACCTAGTCTACGATTATGCCACAACAAACGCGAAGTCCAATGCCGTAAGGGCATTTGGACACCTTGTTGCATGCCTCGCTCGTGCGAGGCCCCGGCAAACTATCGACAAGTTTTTGCCATTCTGTACTTCGCAGATCCAGGAGGAGCTGAAGCACGGGGCGTCTAGCATTCGCACAACCTCGACCCACGAGAGCGTGCCTTCTGACACAACCCTCCATTGGAGCGAGTGCCAATTCCTGGCCGTCAATATTGCCTACTAACACCCACTTCTGTAGATATGGCTATCCTCAGAGGATGCCTTGGGTACGGCGGTCCTGACGTAAGCTAAAAGGAAATCTTGAGTTAATACTGCCTGATGTCGTTTTCATAGCTACTCAAGCATAAAGATTCTATTATCCAGCTTCTGTCGCTCTTGCTCGAGAAAACGAGGAGCGAGAGAGGGTATTCAGGGACTGCCAATTTGGTGTCACGAGTATTGCATACGTTAACAACAGTTTACCCCATCAACAATCATTTTGTCAACAATGATCAATGGATAGACCCAGGTAGGAGTTTAAGTTTGGTCGTGTTGGAGATATATGTTACCTTGTCTTCTAGATTTTAACAAAGCTCACAATGTGCATTGGGGGTATCTTTATGAACCTAGAGACGTCAGAATTGAATGGCACGGTAAGGTGTCGTTATTTCATCTTGTTCCTTCAGAAGCTTAATTGAAACGCTCCAGTTCCGAACGCAGAGGAGGTTGACTTCGTACTTCAGATCCTAGATCGCATCGCATCTCCGACACTCGATAAGCTCGAGGCTCTGATTAATACTTCTGGCAGGTGGGGTAATATCGTCCGCAACGACTTTTGTCGGTGAGTGATGTAATGTGGACCAACTACAACATTACCTATACTTGAGACTAGATACATGGCTTTCTCTAAGGCCATCTGGAACGGGATGCCCACTATTTACAAGGAGGCTCCCAAGAAAGTTGTCAATACCTGTTTTGATCCTGTTGTCGATGTGGAAGGACTCATCGTCGACCAACTGGATGTCCAAGCTGGAATAGTGCTTACGGATCCACAAGATCCTCGCTATCAGCGTATCGTAAATGTACGGACTCGGTTTGGGAATCTCATTCACCTTGCCGCAACGAAGCTCCGTCAAGATCAAGATGAGGAAGACCATATCGATGCTGTAATTGCGGTGGTGAAAGCCCTTGATACGTTCTTCCTCGACTACGGGATGACCAAGGGAGACTTCACAGCTTTGCAGAAGAATTTTTCTCAATCCCGAGAGTGCGTACAGCCTTTCATTTCTGGTGCAACCGGTGGTTGAGTTTCTCTGTATTCAGAGTGAATCGTATGTCTACGCGTCAAAAGAACAACACACGCGTTGTTTGGGTTAAGCGGGCACAACTCTATCATTCTAGTCGCCTATACATGCACGCTTTGCATCGCCGTCGCTCAGAGTTGGACGATCGGTTGTTGAAGGACGATTTAGCAGAGCTTTGTCTATCACCATATACCCGGGTACGGCGGTACGTATATGACTGTCCTTCCTGAACATCATACTGACTCTCCTGTAGTCTCGCACAGAGTGTCCTGCACAATATATGCAGTGTAAGCCACCTCGCTCCACGCTCGTACTTAAAGTGATATCGGGGATAGTACTATGTGCGATCCACGAGGTACATCCTGCCGATAATGTTCGACTCTTTGAACAAGGGGAAGGGGAACCCAGATCGCATGAAAGGTGCTCTCTACGTGCTAGGAAACAAGGGAACGAGTGGGTCATTCTGCGTGCCATCGCTGTATAACACTGAATCATTATATTGGAACAGCCGCATATATAATGGCCGGTATGACGCCAAAGTATCCGCTATTGCTGGACTCATACCCTCGCAGATCAGACACTGCAGAGGCAGTACTTACTTTCCTTGTTAGAATGTCAACAAGAAGAAAAGGCATGAATTTAATACATCCATTATATCCTGACTGATCACGTGTCATTGAAAGCCTTCGGTTCAAAAACTGGCCTCGACAAACTCCTCAGACTGCCTTGTTCATCTCAACGAAGAGGCTATCCATACGGCTGCATATTCTGCGGACGTTCCTAGAATTAACGTAGTCCTCCGCGACCTTGAGGTGGAGCTGGATGCTCGTAATATCGACGACGAGTTGCGGAGGACCGTTCTGTCTGTCTCCCCTAAGAGAATTCATAACCAGATTCGAGAATACGAGCATACGGTGGGTTCACACCCACGTAAATTTGGCTAACATTGCCAACCCCATTTTTATTTCTCAGCTGAAATCTCTGCTTGACATTGCTATCCGCCCTACAACTCACGTTTGTGCCTTGCTTGCTACCATACTGCTGACTGATACCCAGCTTTCTAGTGGCGATATGTCCAAATAGCCATTAGTTTCATCCTCGGACTCATGAGACGAGACACACCAACACCACCCGACGTGGTGAGATTCTTGATGGAGCAAACGACAAGTGTTCAGCCATTAATTCGACTGAACGCGCAGCAGTAAGGATCCTATCTGATACATATTATAATTTTTACGTGATCACTAATCCAGGGGTATCGTGCGAGAATCCCTCTTCATCAAAATGAGGACCTACGCAAGGAGTGATGAGGAACTGTGGCTCTGTCAATGGCGAAATCCGTTGTCCAGGGAAATTGCCGTTAGTGATCACACTCAGCCCTCAAGCACCCTCTGCTGGCCTGTGTTGGGGCCCAAGTGAGTGGTAGTCGACGTATACCGATGTTGTGTTGACGTCCTCTAGTGACTTGTTTGTTGACAAACTCGAGACTGGCTTTCTGACATGGACTACAACCATTCGAGGATGCGCCATGCCGAACTCTACCCAACCCACTGTATGGGACACGCCGTCGTCTGAGTCGTTAGCTATCATGAGCAGATGCATCGGCAGTGACTACTACTCCAAGTTAGTTGCATTATGGAGCCAGGAAACTGAAAGTAACACCGGGGCTTCCGACTTGCGTCCAGAGAATGTTCTGTTTATCAAGTCTATCGGTCCGTGTTCCTCATGAGCCGGTCAAGTACTGATTAACATGATGATAACTCATAGCTAAGATGCTCGGGGATACCACCCTGCAAGACTTGCTTAACGTAGTAGAACCCCTGCTCGCTAGTACGAATAGGTTCCAACAGGCTGCGGCTGCTGAAATCTTGGCAGGCTTGTTTCGTGGTACGTTGATTGGTATTTGACCGTGTGTGTGCTCAAATGCTCTAGGATCTAAACACTGGTCCCGACGCAGCCTTGATGCACTATGGGCTTGGTTTGTGCCTCGCCTCGACCACATCCTTACGCAAGCTCGCCCAGACACTGTGGTCTATTGGACCTCATTCCTTCAAGTGAGTGCTCCTGGGAGTCTTTTTTTGCCACTTTCCCGAGCTACTCGACGTGAAGACAGTGCTAGAAGACCGCGACCCTCGCCGAAATGAGCCGCTAGTGGACTGGATTCTGTCTTTACAGCTAGATTTCCAAGCAGACTCTGCATTTGCAGGTATATCAGCATGATCACTACTTAAATTTTACATTACTCACCACATCTTAGTTACGAAAACGTTAAATGTCGTACTCGTACTGATGGATGCCCTCGGGGCCCGATTTAACCCGATCTCAGAAAAATATGTGACATTGTTATTCGATAACGCAGATTCCAATTATGCAGAGGTATGTCGCCTGGCTTTGGTCAGCGCGTCGCGTTAACGACTTGAGCAGATTCGGAATACTATTGCAAGTGCTCTCTACGTCATTGCAAGAAATAAATGGCGGCCGTCCTACCCTTCGGTAGCTGCACTACTGGCTGCCTGCAGCAGGACTGAGGACCCTCTTAGCACTCGGTGAGTATGTCCCACGCTTCTGTCTGACTATACTGAGCGAGTTTGCAGAGAAGGCGTGTTTGATGATCGGTTCCAGCAAATTATCCAGCAACTTGCGGAGTGGAAAGATCAGCGTTTTCCCCCTCCGAGGGTATCTCAGTCTCAGGTGAGTGTTTAACCGTTGGTTGATCGACGTTGTCTGATCCGCGATCAGTTTGATAAAGTTGGTCTCACGAGTACGTTGTATGTAGCTGGGTGTCACATCACTTACCCCTCTCGAAGTGTTGCAGTGGTTGTGGGTTTCGTTTCATGGATCCGAGGCATGTCTTGCGCTTTCTTCGACCATGAAGATGCTGTACGTCTACCATTTTTACACTTACACAGGAGCCACTCACGTTGGCAGGCCCGAGATGCTTGACATGTCGGAGCTCAATGACAACGCAGAACTGCAGAAATATAGTAGTGCAATCTTGCAGGTGATGTCTGGCATTTACTTGCCACCTACGTTTGCGGAGGCTGTTGTGGAGAAGTTGGTAGAAGCGATACAATCTTCCAAGGTACGTAGAAGTGCTATCGTCGTTGAGAGGTAACGGAACTGTCACAGTCCTGGCGCATCCGGCTGCATACATTACCAGCGCTGGTGATGTTTTTCTATCGTAATCTGTTGATGATCTCTCCCACTGGCGTCTCAAAGGTCATGGATGTCCTGCTTGAATGCCTAGCGGATGAAAACGTAGAAGTTCGGGAGATGTCCTCGAAGACACTGTCGGGTATAGTACGTTGCTCGCAGCGCCAGAACATTATACCCCTCAAGGTGGACAATATTTGCATGACACATCCGGGAGACTAGCTGACATGTGCACCACAGAATCGATTCCTCTCTCTGGCTCGTACAATCAAGTTGCCCGCACGATCGGCACCTAATTACGGAGAATCGATGAGGAAACTGCACTCTGCCGTCCTCGGGCTTTGTGCCTTGATTGAAAGCTTCCCTTACTCGGTCGAATCGTGGATGCCTCCTCTCACCGAAGGTCGGACGCATTCATCATTCTGTTATTGATTCAGTCCCGATGATTGCATATCTCTAGTGCTTGCCCGACACGCGGCCGATCCTCCTCCGATTTCGACGACAATACGTCACTGTGCCTCCGAATTCAAGAAGGTACGAGGGCTTCGTGTGACATTCATCTGAGACCTTGACGCCACACATTCTTCGTAGACACACCAGGTAGGATGACCTGTTTGGCGAGCTGGACACGTGTTTGAACACTTTGCCAGGATACATGGCACAAGGACCAATTGTCATTTGACGAAGATCAGTTGCAGAGTCTCTCTACCATGCTGGTTGGCACCTCGTATTGTAAGGAGTCGCCAGCATAGCACTGGGAGTCTACTTAGGATGTTGATTTGGCAGATGCCTGATCCTATACGTTTGCACGGCGAACACGAGGCAGCTTTGGTGGGCACGCACGCATGCATGGGACGTGCCATCGATATGTATACTGTTCGATTCGCTCGCGCGCGAAAACCAATAGAGCAGTGTTTCATTTCCATGCGCGGCCCTAGTGCCCAGTGAGTTGGAAAGGGTTGACTTTGCCGAAGGGGTAGTCCTCGTGTCGGTGCTCCTGGCCGAGACTTGAAATTTCGAAGCCTCGTGCGGTCCGCATGTCGAGATGGGATTCGATATCGCTTGGGGTGCTGTCCGTTTGTAGTCTGATTGAACGAGGGTGCTAGCCAATGGGCGCAACGGTGTTGAAACTCGAGCTCCCTGGACACCGAGTCGCGTACGAAGGGCCATGGGCGGATTCAAGGTCCGCGAATTTCGGAAGCATTTCCGAGAGTCATGCCATCGGACCCGTCCACGTAAAAGAACGGTGGAGGGAGAACACACAGCCAGTGGGCCGCGAGTGCGATGCTCCACAGGCACGAGCCCGCGCTCGCTCTGGACGTTGGATGGGGGTACTGCTGCGGGGCGTGTGAGCGCACGTGTTGAAGGGCCGTTGGGGCTGGCCATGTCGCTCGTTGCAGCGACGGCGTGGACGGGTGTCTTGTCGTCGTCGTGGGGCGGTCCCGGGCTCGCGGTGTCGTCGCCATCAGCGACAGCGCCGTGCGGGCGGCGGCGAGGAGCCCGTTATTAGTCACCGCGCCGGCTGTTGCGACACCACGGGCGAAACCAGTGCCCCGTCTTTTCTTCCAGTTGCACGACGGCCAGCGTTGTCCTCACGTTCCAGCACGACGACCAGCACCCGAACGTGCCCGTATCGTGCTCTTGTCCCTCCAGCGGGCACCCGCTCACACCGATTACTTGACAAGCGTTGCCTCGACAAGGACACGTTGCGATCAAAACCCTGCACAATTCTACTAGCCTCCCCTTGACCTCGTTCCATTACCATCACCACAAAAACCCTCAACCTCCGTCTACTTCTCCATACCCCGGCGGCTCTGCCTGAGTCCTGATCCACAACACGCGACCAGTGTGCTCACGACGACCCCTTGACGCCCCCCTCCCGCCCATCTTTTTATACCTATCTTGTGCTTTCTTCCTAGATCTTTGCTGCCCGTCCTTCCGCCTCTCAGCTGGTCAAAAGGTCGACGAAGGCCCTATCTATCTTGTCAATTACGCAGCTCAGCATCGTATCCTATATCCATACCATCACTTGATTATTGTCTCATACCAACTCAAACACCTTTTTATCCTGCATTCATCATTGGACGCGCATCCGCTCTAATTTACTGGTGAGTTTCTTGTCGTCTCTCCCGTCCCCAGTGTACGACTCCCTTCGGTCACCCAGACTTAAATGCAAAAGGTGGTCCCCGGTACTGCTGCATCAACGGACAGTCTGTACACTCCACGCGAATCAGCCTCACCCACATCTTTCCCCACTCGTGCTCAATCGTCTGGAACCCTTGGCTGGACGCCTACGCGCAGACTCAGCACCGAAGTCTCGCAAGAGGCAAGTCCTCGTGCACACCGCGTGTCCGGTTTACTTAGTTATTCTCAGAAAAACTGGATCTTGTCTGCAACGCAAGACTCTCCCACAGAACTGTCTTCGAGTTTTCGTCTCACGTCTCGGCACCCGGTTCAGAAACCGTCCCCCATGCCTCGTACCAGCATCTCCGATAACTCGAGCTACGCGCCAGAGTCAAATCGTTCTGAGCGTCATATTGCTCCCTCTAACAACGTCAACCACCGCTGGCGATTCAACGGCACTGGCCAGTTGATTGACGCTGGTGCAGCTTCCGAGTGGGATCTTGCGCAAGACATTGCTAGATTGAAGCTTGGCTCAGTTACAGAGCTCCCGGACGATGTCCATGGTCCCATGAAGACTCCGCCACAATCTAAACTCGCCGCTGCAGCAGTCGTACAGTTTAACGAAGCCAGTCCTCTAGAGACAGCCTCCGAGGCCAGCATTGATTCTTCTCCCCATGGCTCGGACCATCAACTTTCACCTTCTCATTCTCGGGTATCCTCCACGGATACCCTAGACTCTCATGAGTCTGCGTTGTCTTCTGCCAGCCACACCTTAAGGGGACCGCCTCATCAGCTCAAGGTTGCACCTAGTGGCGAGGCCAAGGAACGCCCACATTCGTTCAGCGGGGGATTGTCATCGGCTGAATTACGTCGGCTCAAGCATGCAGGCGAGGAGCCGTCGGGAACGATTCAGGCGGGAGACACTGGTCTTCCCGCCCACCAATGGTCTTCTACCCATTATCGTGATCTACTCGGTACAGGTGACAAACCATTTTCGCCCGACCAGCCGACGTATCCTTCGTTGGCTGGTACGGCCGCTTTCAGTCGTGGCCAACAACAGCATGGTTATCGTACCGTACCAGGACCTCTGGCAGCTGACGTCGAGGCGGAGTATGTGGCAGGGCCGCGAACGTTTTTTCCTCCTGGACAGGGCATTCCTGGGAACCCTCAGCATTATGTTGCAGGCAGACCAACCGACGGGGTCCCACCTGCCACTTACCGCCAGCCCCAACGCGGGTTCCCTCCGCAGTCTCTGCTTCCCAACCCGACAGGTCTCGGTTATGCGGCGAACCATGTCCCCCATCTCTCTCTGGGCACGGCTCAACATCTTTATGATATGGTCCTTCCTCATGCGGACAGCAACCATCCAGCCGTCACTCGAGTGCAACAGCAGCACAACGTTTTTCGGGCTACCCACCAACACTCTGCGTCTGACCCATCTGCGCTCAGAGATGCTGCCACCCTGGCTCTGTTGAGCGGTCAAGCTTTTAGCCCCGCCGCGCACAGTGTGTATCCTCCGGCCGTAGCGCCAGCGACTATGGGCTTGTATGCCAATCAATTTTATGGCCCGCCCGATGGATACTCCCAAGATGTGGCCGCAGCCGTGAGCCGGTTGCAAGCGCAGTTTACCGGATCATATGGCGCTTTACCCAATCAGACGATCGGTATGAATCACACTGGTGGCTCCAGTCCAGGCCAACAGACCGGTGGTGGACCCAGCGCAAACAACCGCAAGCTAGGATTATACAAAACGGAGTTGTGCAGGTCTTGGGAAGAGAAAGGGACATGCCGGTACGGCGCCAAGTGTCAGTTTGCTCATGGAGAAGACGAGCTGCGCACGGTGGCTCGACACCCCAAGGTAACCACCCCCCCCCCTTTTAACTCGCGAGTGTTTCCATTGCTGATTCATCATCACCGCAGTACAAAACCGAAATTTGCAGGGTGTGTATGTCCCCAACAATTCTGATGTGTGCTCAGAACTTGCATAGACGTTTTGGGTGTCTGGGGCCTGTCCGTACGGGAAGCGGTGTTGTTTCATACACACTGAGCTGCCAGTTTCGGGGGTCGGGCCCGGCGTTGATGGACCACCGCCACCATCTGCGAACACACCCATCCGGGAGCGATCGAACAGTGACCCTAACGATTCCTCGATTTCACTGTTGCAACGCATACAAAGGAAGAATGAAGCTACACCGGTGGAGGTCTCACCGCCGACGGGTGGACTGTTCAATACTCGACCACCAACGGGGTCTCTTCGCGTTGACACGACCGCTCTGAACAATGTTGCGAAGCAAAACAAGTCTGCATACCCAACGTTTGCAAGTAACGCATTGATGCTTTCGAACCCCGACCAGACCTCGATGAAGTCGCCCGTTCCGCTGACGGCTGGGCCTGACCTTGGAAGGCACAACGCTAGTCGGCTGGACATTGTAGGCTATAATCAGGTGCGATCGAGGAAGACGTATTGGAAACCGATGACTCAACTTTTTTTTTGTTCCCTAATAGCGGTTGAACAAGGCCTCGTCGAACAACCCTAGCGCTCGTCATTCCTTCAATGGGACGGATGTCGACCTTGATCTTGCCTCTCCCTTGACGCCATCTGCGCCCAATCAAGCGTCGTCGTTTTCGATGGCGAACGAACGCGCATCGGCCAACAGCGCGATGCCACGTAGCCACGTCCGCTCGGGGAGTGCAGGGAATTGGGGCAACGTTGGGCGTGGCAGTAACCTGGCTGGTGCGCCTTCGTACTCGCATGGGTCGGAAACCAACGGGGACACCACATGGCCGGAGCTGGCCATTGGGAGTGGGAGACTGACAGAAGGGTGGATGTGATTCCTGCTGGGCGCGCGAACTGGACGTCGGACGCTCGCTTCTCGTTCTCTACTGTCTTGTGTGGGTGGTTAGCCGTGACTTGCTCTCATCTGACGATACGTTTCTTGAATTACCCCTGTTATGATATCCACGTTACTCATGCCCTTCATTGCGTCTGCTCTGCTCCAATTCGAGTCTTTTTTTCCCTGTCTCGGGCGTGCTGCCTACACGCCGAGTGCTGCGATTTCACAAAAGAAGTGGTGCATACGACACTTGGCATACCCTATGTAATCAAACTCTGCTTCGGAACCGGCGCGATCCCTCTCTACGTCGTCCTCTGCCTGAACGATGCCCCAGACGGCCCACATGCCGTGGGACGCGGGGCTCCAAAGGGTGACCTGGTGTTCGAGCGTTGCCAAGTGCGCCTCGCTGACGACGTCCGTGGACGCTCGCGAGGGGAGATGCGCATGCGAGAGATACGCCTGATAAAAGTTGCGCCGCTGGTCGAGGGTGGGGTAGCGTGAACGGTCAAGGAGATGAGGGGTGGGGGAGTGGTAGTCGGCGGTCCACTCGTGAAAGTGGTTGGCGATGTCGAACGCAAGCGGGTTGGGCGAGGCGTACTCAAAGTCGACGACGATGAGCTCGGGGGACGGGTCAGAAACGAGAGGCTGGTGTGTGCTCGACGACGCGGCGCTCACCTGGTGGTGCTCCGGCGCGCCTGGTGGTGGCCCGGCGGCGAGTCTGAGAATGTTGCCGGATTGGGTATCGTTGTGGGCAAAGACGCGACGGCTAGCGCCGTGCGTCTTTTCGGCCTGAGATAGCCAACGGAGATAGCGCAGCCAAGCGTGGTGGAAGGCGTCGAGGTCGACGAGAGCACGAACGGCGGCGTCGAGATTGGGATGGGCGAGCACGCGGCGGGCGGCCGGGAGCCAAGCGGCCACGTGCTTCTTGACGCCTATCTCCCAGGTCTTGCCCTCCTGGCTCTTGACGGCGAGGGGGCCATGGACTGCGGTGATCTCGACTGAATGGAGCTCGGCCATGCGCGCACCAATCCAGCGACTGACCTGTTCGTCCCGAAGGTCTGAGGGCCGGAGAGCGTCCGAGTCAAAGTACTGCTCGAGACGGCCGTTGATAAAGGTGCCATAGATGCGTGGTCCGATGTGGTAGCGCGAGGAGAGGACGTGGAGGGTGTGGAGCTCATAGGAGCGCGAGATGAGCGAGCCCGACGAGGGGCCGTAGATGCGGAGGAGGACGGTGGGCGCGGGCGGGCAAGAGACAAAGTAGACGGCGTTTGTGAGGGAGCCGGACGCCCTGCGGATCGACAGCTGGGCGGGGTCTATGCGCTGCAGGGTGTCCCAGGCGGGGACATGGAGCGCTGTGGCGAGGGAGAGGAGCTGGGAGGCGAAGGACGGGGAGCGTGGGTCGAGGGTGAGGTCGGCGTGGCGGAGGGCGTGGACGGGGGCGGGGCTGGGAGGCGGAGAGGCGGGGAGCGCGGGGGCGGGGCGCGGGGGGGCGCGGGGGGGCGGGGCGGGGATGCGGGGCGGGCGAAGGAGCGGGGGCAGCATGGCGGACGAGGAAGACGGGCACACGACCAGTGGGGCGGGGATGACCAATCTCGCTGAGTCATCCAGGTCCGCGGAGATGGTTCGGCACCGCGCGGCAGACGAAGATTTGGACAGGACAAATTGATTTGGATTTGTTCGCCGCGGCCACGAGGCCCGGGCAAGGACAAGATCTATCACACGTGCTCTACTCGCCCTTCCTTCCTCTCCCGGCCACGCTCGACGGTGACGCACAGCGCAATCTTGGGGGCAGTCAGCGACCGGCGTCAGCCTCGACCTGTGCGCTCACCAGCATGGCCACGCCCAGGAGCGGCGCGCACACGACCCAGATCATCTGCGCGCATCATGTCACCAGGACCCCCCTGCGCCGACCGGACACGCACCTGGATCGCCTTCGAGACCGCATCCAGAACACCCCATCTCAGGGCCAGCGGCTCGATCGAGCTCACCGTCGTCCAGTTCGCGGTCGCCGACGAACCCGCCACCCGGTAGTCGGCCGGCATGGCACCCGACAGCACCCCGTCAAACACCAGCCCCGCGACAGCCTTGGCCAGTTTGCTCTCAGTCTAGCACAGCGCTCGCAAGCAAACCTTACCAGTCCAATCGTCGCACCCGTAAACCGCACCAAGAAAAACGCGCTCGTCCCCATCGCCAGGTCAGACGGCCCCAGCGCTTCTGTAAACACCTGGAACGGCGCGTGAAACAACATGCCAATGCCGATCCCCGCTATCAGCGGGAACATGCACTGCGCAAGGCGCAGCGAGTGCGCGTCCAGCAGCGCGAGAAGCCCTGGAAACGTTCAAGCCAGCAGCCTCGCTCGACCAAGCCGGCTCACCAAATCCTACGGCCGAAACGAGCAGCCCCGTGATGATCACCCACCTCTGACCAGACATTTTCCCCGTCCTTTTTTGCACATACGCCATCAGCCACGCAGCAGGCATAGAAGCCAGCGAAGACCCGAGCGAATACGGCAGCATCTCTATGCCTGCCTCTAGAGGACCCGAGCCGTTCACAGCCTGCGGCAAGCAAGCAGAGAAAGAAGGCGGTGAGCGTCGCTCCATCACGCGGCCGGCAAACACACCTGGAAGTATAACGCGAGATAGAATGTGCCAGCATTAAACGCTAGATTATGCAAGAATGTGATGGTCAGAACACAGACTGCGGGTTCGGTCAGCTCATAAACGCCTTCTTCAGAAGTTTCCATACTAATTGTCGGGCTTCGAAAGATCGCGAGCGGAAACAAGGCATCGCGACGCGTCTGGACCTCGTAAAGCCCGCCAAAGACGAGGATCAGGGGCCCGACAATCACAAGCGAGAGCGTCCAAGGCGACGTCCCTATAGTATTCGTCAACTCCCGCACATGCGAGCTCACGGTCGCCTCTTACACCCATTGCTCGTCGCAAAGCTAAAGCCGACAATCAGCAGACCTGTCCCTACCATAAAGAGCAATCTGCAAATCTGCCGTAAACATGTGGGAACTAAAGAATGGATGGCGCACGTACAGGCCGAAGAAATCGAACGTTTGCGCAAACGTTTGCCATGAGGCACCATGGGCGCGACTGATAGCCACGCCCCGAAGTGCGAGCGCGAGAAGAACGAACGCAACCGTGCAGACGGGCAGGTTCATGTAGACTTGAGGGGGAAAAAAACGGCGCTGAGTGGCGACCTACGCAACCGTGGGCAACTTACAGGCCCATCTCCAACCGATCGCGCCCATCGAACCGGCTGTGCGACACGCGGATCGACACGTCGTCTGCAAGGATGACCGGTGAGAACTCACAGCTGAACAACCCGCCCAGTAATGGTCCTGCGACAGCGGAGCAGCTCCACGTCACGCTCAGTGCTTGCGACCATTTGGCCCTGTTCTTCGGCTGGACTGTCTCGGAAGTGAGGACCCACACCGAATTGACAATCCCTCCGCCACCGATGCCGGCCAGGGCCCGGGCTAATATGAGTCCCACGATGGACTTGAGGTGATCCGATCAGGGCAGACATGCCACGGAGAAGTTATCTAGGATTACCTGAGCTGCGCCACAAAGTAATGAACCAAGCGCAAAGACGACCATGCTCGTGTACAAGACGTTCTGAGATGCTGTTAGAGTTTCTCGCTTATCTCGAGAAGGCAAGCTCGGACCTTGCGCCCGACGAGATCAGATATCTTTCCGTAGAGTGGCTGGCATGCGGTCTGAGTGAGCATATATGCGACACCGACCCAGACGTATTCGCTCTGGGATGCCGAAAGGTCACTTGCGATCGTGGGCAAGCTCGTCGAGACGATGGTCTGTGCGGACGTCAAAGGGGGGGGGGCCACAATGTCAGAGCACGGCACACACGGAATCTGTGGTGGCGAGGAACAACGACATGGCAGCTCTGGTAAGCGCGTTGAGCATGATCGACGCGTACGAGGCGCGGGTGGGTTTACCCTACGTGCACAAAGAACAGACGCGACGTCGACAGCTGCGGCACGTCGTGCTGGGAGGCGAGGGAGATGGAGTCGACGGTACGCGTCGCGCTCATCGATTCCACCGTGCAGGGGGGCACGGACGGGGGTGGCGAGGATGGCTTGTCGGGCAGGGGGGGCATGGCTGAGGCGGATGGGGGAGGGGCGCCATGGAGTGCGCTTTATACGAGGGACAGGAGGGTGGCTTCCATGTAGGGGGGCGAGAGGACAGGCTAAAGGAGCAGCCAGAGGGGGACATGCAGCAGGGGCGACAAAGAAGCGCGGTGGGATCTGTAGGCACCCGATGCGGCGAACAAAGTGCACGCGCGAGAAGAGAGCTGGGAGAAAGAAAGAGGGAGCCTCGTTGTGCACGAGGAGGAACGACGCTGGAGAAGATCAAGCGAGATCGCCGCACCGCTGGGAGGGTTTGGGTTTGGGCAAGTGACGACCGCGGATGCATGTCCACGGGCCAGCCGACGTGGACCTGGGAATGAATGAATGAGGGTGAATGAATGGACGAGGGCCCATGCGACATTGCGATGAAACAAGTCTTCTAAGACATCCGGTGCTTCTATGACTGCAATCAGACCACCGCTCTCTTCCTCGTCCCCGCGCTTTCCGATAACCCATCGTCGCCCCCTCCCTCGACCTCTATCGGCATTCATTTGCGACGCGATCCGCGAGATCCAGCACAGCACAAGTCACACCCATGCAGAAATCAAAACCCAGTAAGCCCTCGTATGCCTTTCCACGCGCGAGACAGCCAGCCGTCCTCGGACGACGCTGCCGGCCGAGTAAAAAAATCCCTACCGTTGTCACCGTCCCCCGCAGGTTTCGAACGCGACGCGCTCGCTCCCACATCCGTCCCGTCAGACGCCGTGTGGCGCCCCTCGACATCATCGGCATATTGTTGCAGAATGTCGCGTTGGCGCGCTGTCAACGACCTGTACCGCACCCGTCTGTGTGCATCCATCGGCAGGCGCAAACGTCTCACCTCGGAAGCTGGACGGTAAACGAGACAAACAGGTCCCCTCTCTCTCCACCACCAAACACGGACGAGACCCCGTGGTTCCTGAGCACCATCTCTTCGTCATGTTGCGTCCCGCTCGGCACGCGCACGTCGACGTGTCCGTCTAGTGTCGGCACTCGCACGCGACCGCCCAGCAATGCCGTGTGAAGAGGTATCCGCGCTTCGTGATGGAGATTCGCCCCCTGTCTCCGGAAGACCTTGGAGGGAGCGACTCCAACGCGGACCAAAAGGTCCCCATGGCTACCTTTGCCTGTCAGGGGGGCATCCCCGGCTCCGGGAACACGGATCGTCATGCCATCCTCGACGCCTGGGTGAATGAGCATCCAAGCACACACGAGGTCAACAAATGTTTTACCGCTTACCAGGCGGGATGTCGACGTTGACAGTCTTCTTGCTTCTGACATGGCCCTGACCGGCACAGGGGTCACACTGACTGCCGCGAGGAATGGTGGAACCCGTTCCGAAACACGTGCCACAAGTGCTAGCCATCTGGAATCCACTGTCTATAACAAACGTCCGGGTTCCGGTACCATGACACGGAGTGCAAGTGGCACGCTTAGCACCCCGCTTGAGGCCAGTGCCGCTACAAGTTGAGCAGGTTGAGACCGGACTGATATTCACAGTGCGGACGGTACCCTTGCAAGCATCCATAAAGGTGACGTTGACACGGGCCTCGATGTCGGCACCACGGGACGACTGGGTGAAACCGGCGGGGCGAGCACGCCCACCAAAGGCACCGCCAAAGAGCTGGGAAAACAGGTCGCCCTGTGCGCCAGCAAAATCACCGAACCCGGAAAACGAGCCAGCGGTGCCTCCAAACGGATTTCGAGTGAACGCGTTCGGATCAAATCCCGGCTGTTGGGAGGCAGGGCCGTACTGGTCGTAAGCAGCACGCTTTTTGTCGTCTTTCAGAATCTGCTGCGGACGTGAGGGTGGGTGAAGCGAGGGAGGAGGGAACGGACGTCATAAGCCTCCTGGATCTCGACAAATTTTGTTTGCGCATTCTTATCAGGGTTAGTGTCGGGGTGGTACTTGCGTGCGAGCTACGACGGAGACGGATGAGCGGACGTTTACGAGAGACGGGGGCGCGTACGGCGAAATAGGTCTTTTTGATCTCTGCGGAGGACGCATCCTTGGAGAGACCGAGCACGTCGTATGGGCTCTTCGCGCCCGCCGAGCGTGTGGTAGAAGTGTGGAACACGCGGCAAGGACGACGGGAGGGGGCCCTCGTTCTGGGTGCAAGCCCGGGACGAGGGACGCGGCAGGAGACGAGCTGGGAAGGCAAGCGGGCGATCATTTGGGACCCAGTGCGGACGCGGCCAGCAGCAAGGACATGTGTGTGCGTGTGTTTGGCTGCTGATGTAATACAGCATGCCCGTTTACGTGCACAGCGCGGTTCGCCCGGACCGGCACCGCCACCACGACCGCCCGTACGACACCACGATCTCGTCCCCCCTCCGTATCTCGTCCCCCGTGCTCCAGATGCCCATCCGCAGCTCGCCGCTCCCCGTCCGGTGCTCCACAAACTCGGCGTTTGGCCTCTCCCGGATCCCCCGGTAGTCGTTGATGAACCGGGCCTCGTTCCCCACCGCACTCGCGTCCACCCCGACGCTGATGCCGTCCTGGGCGCGGTAGAGAGAGAGGTCGTAGTCCGAGCTGGGTCTTTCCTCGCAGTGCACTTCTCCGATGTAGTCAATGATGTGCGATCTCGGCGGTATCTTTCTGTGTGCGAACAGACCGCGCTGTCCGCACGCTGGATGGCCCCGGTCGGTGATGAGTCTGATGCGAACGGGCTGACCGGCGGTGGGGCTCGGTGCTTTCGCACCCTGAGTGAGCAGGGACCGCACCGACGGCGGGACCGAGCCGTGGTAGCGGGGCGAGGCCATGTACACGACCGAGGCTGGCCATGCGGGGGGCGGTCGGGAGGACATCAGCCAGCGTGGGTAAATCCGGCGTGGCACGTTGCGTCGCACTGCTGGCCAGCCAGCCATCCCTGCTTTCCATGGTACGGCCCCCCACAAAGTCTGTTGCACGCGTCTATCGGGATGTCAACGCTCAGTTTGGTCCTGCATGGCATGAATACGGTCACCCTCTCCTCCCCCGTCCTCCCCGAACCGACTCACACCCCCAACAGACAATCTCCAGGTCCAGTGGGGCTCGCAGGATCACTACGAGATAGTGCGCAAGGTGGGGCGGGGAAAGTACTCAGAGGTACGTCCTCGCACGTGCCCACAAACAGATCCTCATCCTCCCGTCTCCCAGGTCTTCGAGGGCGTCAACGTCATACATGATGAAAAATGCATCATCAAGGTCCTCAAACCAGTCAAAAAGAAGAAAATAAAGCGCGAAATAAAAATCCTCCAAAACCTCGCTGGTGGCCCCAACATTGTCGCTCTTCTTGACGTCGTCCGAGACCCTGCCTCCAAAATCCCCAGTCTCGTCACCGAGTATGTCGATAACGTCGATTTCAAGGCCCTATACCCGCGATTCACCGACTTCGACGTCCGGTTCTACATGTTCGAACTTCTCAAGGTCTCCATCTCCTCTTGATTTTCTCATATCCCATCGTCCTCACTTTTCCCCCCAAGGCACTCGACTTCTGCCATTCGCGAGGAATCATGCACCGTGATGTAAAACCCCACAACGTCATGATCGATCATGACCAACGCAAGGTATTTGCCCGGCCTAGCGTGTCACATCTACCAGTTCAAACGCGGCCGCCATAGCTGAGACTTATCGATTGGGGCTTGGCCGAGTTCTACCATCCCAAGGTCGAATACAACGTCCGCGTGGCGTCGCGCTATTTCAAAGGTCCCGAGCTCCTAGTGGACTTTCAGGAGTATGATTACAGCCTTGACATGTGGAGCTTTGGCTGCATGTTTGCCTCGATGGTGAGATCTCCCTCGTCGATCTTTCCCTATCATTCTACCTCCTCGTAGATATTCAGAAAAGAACCGTTTTTCCACGGACACGACAACTACGACCAGTTGGTCAAAATCGCAAAGGTTCTTGGGACTGACGAGCTATATGCCTACATCGACAAATATAACATCCGGCTCGATCCGCAGTATGATGAACTCCTGGGCAGGTAGGATGTGGTCGATTGACCTCGAACGATTGCTGACCGTACCACCCAGGTATCCTCGGAAACCGTGGTCGCGGTTCGTCACGTCGGAAAACCAACGGTATTTCTCCAACGAGGCGATCGATTTCCTTGACAAGTTGCTTCGCTACGACCACCAAGAACGCTTGACAGCTCGCGAAGCGCAAGCACACCCATACTTTGGTAGACATTCACTCTTCGTTTTAGCATTGCGCCGTGCTGATCGCAGGCAGAGCCTGTGCGCAACGCAGCATCTGCGACCTCCGCAGATGGTGAGAGCGAAGACTCGGGAGCATCGTCAGCCTAATCATCCCACTCCCCCATTATCTCTGGCAATCGATTGCTGTATTACTTTTCCTATATAGATATCTCCTTGCTGACATGTGGGACGCCCAGTGATGCCTCTTTTCGGAATCTGGCCCGATAAGCGCGACCAAAGCTCAGTGCTCTGTATCAAGAATGACTCACAGGAGTACCGGTATCATACGACACCACATGGCACTCTTGTGCCCCCTTGACTACGAAGACCCGTTTATCTCAGCTAGGCCACCATGTCATATACCTACTGAAGCCATGTGATCGCAACCATGCGCATATTGTTTTCACGGGGTCCGTCCCAATGCATACAGATGTCGGACACGACATAGATGAACCCCTTTTTGTGTTCCCCTTGCCATCTCCTTTGGCCCATGTCTGCCATGTATTTGAGGTCAGTTCATCACATGGCTTATGACGAGGGCACATGACCTAGGTCACCTGACTAGCCAGATAAGAATTTAACTAGCCGAGATGAGCGAGTCTCGCTTGACCTCTGAATGCCATGTGTACATGTCCCCGTGAGCCTTCGTACGACTCACTGGCCTCTGTTCCACCACCCATGCCAAGGACTCCTAATTTGATGCGACACCGAGACGTAGCTCCCCTTTTTGCTGTATGACAGGAAATAAGGTCCAATGTCTGATCTCCATCTCCATATAGTGCCTGTGTTATGTGGCCGCGATATCCACCACATGGTATGGGTCGACTTTGGGGGAAATGTCTGTCTGCTGGCCTCCTTCGCAGGTATAATAACTGGGAGGTCATGACTGCAGGAGACCCAGGCCCTTTTCGTGATCTGACACCATGGCATTCCTCTCCAACTCGGCGATTTTTGCGTCCATATATCTATACCTTCACGGGGTCTTCGCATACGACAACTCTGATTATGACAATGTATGTTCTCTGCGATGATTTGGTCCCCTGCTTTTACCTACATCTTACTAGGTCGCGGTGTAAGATGGATTTGAATGCCATCGACCACATCCTCACGTCTCACCGTAGATACTGGGGTCAAAACTCCTATGGTGCAACAAGCAGTAACACTGCTTACTATCAGCAACCGATATCGTTTTATTGCCAGGTAGGTCGTCCTCGTGGACCTTGTGCAAACGAACTCACTTCGGGCGTTCAAGGACGAGGCAATAGATGCTCTCCCTGTCGCATTTGTGAACACGTTCTTCGGTACCGGTGGAATGCCCGTGCTGAATCTTGCAAACGTATGTTCTATAGCCTCTCCCACGCGTCTCCGTTGCTGACTGTTTGGCCAGACATGCAACTCGATCGATAATGCCACATTCCCAGGTACCGAGCTTGCAAACTGTTCCGCTTTGGCTGCGGACATCGAATATTGTCAAGCTCGCGGCAAGATCGTGACCATCTCTCTGGGAGGGGCTGGTGGTAGCGTCGGCTTCACTGACGACACGGAAGCCCAATCCTTTGCACAAACCAGTGAGCGTCTTTCCCCTCTGCATTCCGGTCGCAGCTGAGGCACAGCTTGCAGTTTGGAACCTGTTTTTGGGTGGAAGCAGTACCATTCGACCGTTTGGCGGTGCAGTACTGGATGGGTAAATTCGCTGAGGTGGTGGCTTGTCTGGCTACTCAAACGACGGTCACAGTGTCGATCTTGACATCGAAGGGGGCGGCTCTACGGGTTACGCGGCCTTTGTCACGGAAATCCGCTCTCTGGCGTCGGGAGCCAGCAAGCCGTAAGTTCACCCAGATCTTAGTGTGGCATAGTTGGTATACCCGTATATTTCGCAGATACTACATTACAGGTATTCATTATCCGGCTAGCCGGCTAGCCGAGAGCACTCATCTCCAACTCGTTCAAGGTGCACCGCAATGCCCGTTCCCGGATGCTAATCTCGGTAGCGTGATTAATCAAGTCGGGTTTGATGCAATTTACGTTCAGTTTTGTAAGCAGAACTCGTTCCTCCCTGACTCTGAATTTAAACCCCATCAGATAATAATCAATGTAGCCTTCAACACTATAACATCGTATCGGTAAGTTTGCTTTTATGGTCGTCTGGTGTGGTGTGCACTGAAACCCTGGCGAGGATTGGAACTTTGGTGTCTGGTGAGTGCCCGTCGGCAGGATCTGGCCGTGTGTGGTGACCTCCAACAAAGGGATATTTGGGCGCAACAGACCAGCCCGAATGCAAATGTACGTGCTTAGCAAGCTCTCGGATCAACCTTTGCTGACTACAATGTCCCTCAGGTAAAAATATACATTGGCGCCCCTGCCTCAAGTACCGCCGCCGGAGTGGGTTATGTCCCCATTGGAAACCTCAGCAGCATTGCTGTCCAGATGAGGAACAGCTTCCCTGCATTCGGCGGTGTCATGCTATGGGACGCCTCTCAAGCGTATGGTACGTCCAAGCGAGGCATCCTGCTGTACGAGTTGATTTTGGGTATAGCCAACGATAGATACGATCTCGCGATCAAGGAAGCTTTGACTGCCGCAGGTCCCACGGGGTTCACCTATCCACCTTGTTCATCTCCGGCGTACGCTTCGGGACAAGCATACACTGCTAGTGAAAGCGTATCATACGATGGATATATATGGGAGGTATGTGATCTGGATCTTGGTGAAGGCCACCTGCCAAGCGGTCCTGTAGGCAGCTTACTGGACCAATTCCGCGCCGAGCAGCAGTGGTTCAACCGGGTGGAGTGCAAGTACGTCCGTCTGACGTCTTATTGTGGATCGACTCAGCGGCAGTGTTCTAGTCAGTGCTTGTGCAGGACCGTCGCAGGTAACGCTGACAACTGCCACCTCGGCGATAACCCCGAGAAGTGGTGCAACGTACACTGCCGACGACGAGGTGACCTACAAGTCAGTACGCTCGACCAATGTCTACTTATTTGGGACTAACCCTGTAAAGTGGTGATCTCTGGACTGCGAAACAGTGGACGAAGGGTGAGACTCCGGGAGGTACGCAATCACGATCCAAGACACATTTCACCCCAGACATGTTGGGCTTGTTTTTCTAGGCGACGTTGGCGATTGGACAAACGGAGGTACCTATTAGGTTATCGCGCGCGATTGACCTGCAGCAACGGCGACAGTCAAAGATTTTTTGTGGGCTATCAGCGCGATCTCGGTTAGCCAGAAATTCAAGAAGCGGTATCTTTTGTTTTTGCGTAGATCTGCTGTACTATCACAAGTTACTGACAACAAGTCCACGCCCGTCCGGACCAGTGCGCCAGGTAATGGTATCCTACGACCTACCCATGCGGAATGCTTGTAGTCCCCGACTTGCACGTTAAGTACCATATATGGGAATGATAGGAAGATACGACGCTGGGGGCGTATCAAGCACTATCGTGGAGGCCAGTTGCGACGGCAGGAGATAGATCTGGACGATTCTGGTTCGCGTTGTCGCCGTTGCCAGGCTTTGGCGGCGGTGGTGGCCCTGGATCATAACAAGGGTTATGAGCCTGCCAGGGAGTAACACCCAGGTGATCGCGTAGGTGGCCATTGACAAGGCTGAAGGAGTAGTAGACGGGCGGTGGAACTGGATCCATGGCGTGAGCCATGTTCATGAGGTGGGAGTAAACGACATAGCCGGCATGCGCATCATTTGCGGCGTCTGGGAACGGGGAGGTGAGCGCTGGAGCTGCGAGACAGGATGAACGATGCACATTCGCGCTGAGAGAGGCTGAGCGGCTGCTCCCAGTTGCTGCGTTGGACCTTCCCCTTTGGCAAGATCGCCTGTTCATACGTCTCGAGCAGACGGGCCAAACCGAGCGGATTGGTGTACCGCCCCTTCCATCGGGCGTTATCGACGGTGCGTGCGAGAAGGGAAAGGTCGACGCAGTTGCAGACGGACACGCGGTAGTCGCGAAAGAGCTTGTTGCAGTCATCTGAGGAAAGACACTGTGGGGGAGGGCACGTCCGGAGGCGGACGACATACATTGGATGCTGACGCCCGCCTTGACGCGGGAGGGCGAGCCGAGGAGCTCTGCGAGCTTTTGCGGGAATTCTGGAGGGAGTGAGCAACGAGGAGGCGGAGAGGGGAAGGGGAGGCACGTGTCATGAAGTG
>JBBPMG010000049.1:0-82061 GCA_038090195.1 Boletellus deceptivus
GGGGGGGGGGGGGGGGGGGGGGGGGGGGGGGGGGGGGGGGGGGGGGGGGGGGGGGGGGGGGGGGGGGGGGGGGGGGGGGGGGGGGGGGGGGGGGGGGGGGGGGGGGGGGTACCTGTCGCACTTGAGCTTGCTGTTCCTGCAGGGCTCGCAGTTGATGGCCTTGCGGGCCCGCTTCGTCGGCGGGCGGGGGTCGTGGTCGCCGGGGGGCGGGGACGTGCGGGAGCGCACGGCGGAGGCGGTGCTGGCGCGGTGCTGTTTTGAGCGGGGTGCGGGGGCGGGGGCGGGGGCGGAGGACGAGGACGGGTCGGCGTTGGCGTCGTCTGGCATGGCGATGGGCGTCCCATCCGGATCGAGCCCCGACAACGCACCGTCCGTTTTTTTATTTATTTCAAACCCTAACCTTGTTTGCACCCTCTTTTTTTTTCCCGCTTGTTTATCTACACGTGACACCGGAGCCGTCCGGCCTCGTCTGCCCCCCAACCCGCGGTGCCTGGGTGGGCCGAGTGTGGAAGACGCCGAGCGGGCAGGCCGAGGATCGTCGCCGGCTTGGCTCGCGTTCGACGGAGATGAGACGGGCCATCGATCAACGCGGCGCTGACCAACCGACGGGCGGAGGCACCAGCGCCGGAAATGACGACGATAGCCGCCCTCGATCGTCGTCGGGCTCACTCGACGGCGTCTTGCGCACGGGACCCGGCGCCGTGGCCGAGCCTGCCGCGAGCATCTCCGGGGCCCGATCAGCGCCTTCGACGCCCGTGTTTTGAGCGCGCTTCTTGCCCGATCACGATCGTGCCCACGTGACTGCCAGCCTGAAACGGCCATCGCGTGCCCGTCAGAGCACGTGCCCGTCGCGCTTGTCGTCCGGCGTGTGTCGGCGTGACAGTCCCATACAGCTCCACGTCAGGACGTCTCCCAGACCCGTCGCCCGAGGGCAGTGAGCAACACGAGGACGACCCTAAAAACTTTAACGGGAGCCAAGCGGTGTCAAGCCCCGTCCAGGATGTCGAGCAAGTGTGGGCTGCAAGGACCGCCGCCGCCGCATTATTGCACAAGGCTCAAACCAGCCGAAAACGTCCGTGTCGCAGCATACCCGGCGCTCGACAGAACGCAGTCCGTGGACAAGACCCCTCCAAGCCATGGCCGTCATCAGGTTGGGCCCGAGAGAAAAGCTCCCAACCGTCTTTCTGCCTCGGAGATACCATCACCACGCCAGAACAGCTTGTCTTTGCCGATAGAAATACCCCTCGGGTGCAGAGGAAACCGCAGCGGCCGGGCCAGCCTTGCGAGAAGGATTGCACTGGTCATAAGACCCCGTCGTTGGTCCCGCCTTGAGGTGGAACGACTCCAGCCTGTCGTCGTCTCGGTGGAAGGAAAGAGCTCTGGACAGTGGAAGTGGGAGCAAAGAGCTGACCCGGGCGGTTCATGCATGCGGGCCCACCAGGGGTGTGATGTCCCTGATGCTAATCGCGCCCCTGGCCACGGCCAGCCCCGTTCACTGCATCTCTGGCCAGATGATCAAGCCCACCTAGCCACCGTCCCTGCATGCCGGGGTGGACACACAAACGATGCGGATGTAGAGATCACGCCTGGAGAGGATATCGTACTCGCACCTAGCACGACGCTGAGGACTGAGCTGATAACCACGCAAGAATGTCACCGCCCGCAAGTCTATGGTAGGTAGAGGCAAATGCGTGCACCGGTGTGATCTTTGCGCGAAGTTTCGAGAAGGTTCCCCCGCCGCGAGCAAGTCTGCTCAGGAGGGTATAAAGCTAACAGGAGACCTTTGATCCCGCACACCCCAGCTCAGCGCTCGGCTACGAGAACAGCGCGCACACATGGCCGATGTCGGTCGACCCGCCCCATCGCGTTTCGTTTCGCTGATCTTCCTCACAGGCAAACACCCTCAAAGACCAAGGCAACAAGGCCTTCGCAGCCAAGGACTACGACAAGGCCATCGAGTTGTTTACTGCTGCGATAGCTATCGACCCCTCCAATCACGTACTCTTCTCCAACCGGAGTGCCGCAAACGCTGGCAAGAAGCTGTGGACCACAGCGCTCGAAGACGCCCAGCAGGTCGGTGACCTCCGCTCCGTCGGCACTCCCGCTAATACACACTCTAATACACGCCCTATCCGGTCCCCAGTGCATCTCTCTCAATCCGACCTGGGGAAAGGGTTATGCGAGAAAGGGCGCTGCCCTGCACGGTGCTCGCCGATACAGTGAAGCCATCACCGCCTACGAGACGGGTATTCGGTACGAAGACAGCCCCGCGCTCCGCAAGGGTCTTCAGGAAGTCAAGGACGCACAAGGTCCGCGTGCAGCGCTCACCCTGGCCATGGTCGTGCGCTAATAACCGTGAAGCCAAGGATGCCGGCGCAGGACCCGAGTTTGGATTCGCGAAACTATTCCAAGATCCCAATCTCATCGGCAAGCTCGCAACGAACCCCCGCACACAAAAGCATCTCGCGGACCCCGCATTCGTTCAAATGGTGCGCAACTCAGATTGCGACGGTTCATAACCCATCTGATTCCACCCGTTAATACAGCTCCAGCTAATGCAGCAGAATCCCAAGCTCGCAGAGTCGTAAGGCCGTATCAATCACCATCTCTCATCTTGGCGCTGACGTGCATGTCTAGCGCCATAGGCTCGGATCCCAGAATGATCGACGTCCTTGGTGTTGCAATGGGTATCGACCTTCAAGGCTTCTCCCGCGAAGAGGGATCGGACGATCTCCCTCCCGGCCTTCAGAAGACAACCGCTCCATCTCCATCCCCTCTCCGTCCCCAGTCAAACCCCTCATCTTCCACCTCCGACAGCAAGCCTACTCCTCCGCCACCGGCACCGGCACCAGCGGCATCCGAGCCGGAAAAGGAGGATGTCGAGATGTCCGAGGAAGATGCAGAAGAGGCCAGAGCCAAGGCCGATGCCCTCGCTGCCAAAGAAAAAGGCTCCGAGCACTACAAGCAACGGCGATTCGAGGAGGCAGCCTCTGAGTTTTCGAAAGCCTGGGATCTCTGGCCCAAGGACATCACTTTCCTCACAAACCTTGGTGCCGTATACTTTGAACAAGGAGAGTACGACAAGTGCATCGATGCGTGCGAAAAGGCTGTCGATGAAGGCCGAAGCGTGAGTCCCCGCCGTCCTCATCCTGTTGGAATACAGAGCCTGATGCACACTTGCAGTATCGCGCGGATTACAAGCTTCTTGC
Organism: Boletellus deceptivus; assembly: GCA_038090195.1. Taxonomy (NCBI): domain Eukaryota; kingdom Fungi; phylum Basidiomycota; class Agaricomycetes; order Boletales; family Boletaceae; genus Boletellus; species Boletellus deceptivus. The sequence goes on from JBBPMG010000049.1 coordinate 3,210, forward strand.
AAAGGCTTTCGGACGTATTGGTTCGGCTTACACGCAAAAGGGCGACCTCACTTCCGCCAAAAAGTATTTTCAAAAGTCGCTCGCCGAACACCGTGATGCCGCCGTCCTTGCCAAACTGCAGGCCACCGAAAAGGCGATTGCGGAAGCCGAACGTCAGGCCTATATTGACCCGGCCAGGAGCGCTGCCGCCCGCGAAGAGGGGAACGCAGCATTCAAGGCGGGTCAGTTTGCAGAGGCCGTTAAGCTTTACACCGAGAGCATCAAGCGTGACCCTTCGGACGCTCGAGGATACAATAATCGTGCTGCAGCATACCTCAAGCTCATGGCTCTCGCCGAGGCGCTCAAGGACGCCGACGAGGCCATCCGAGTCGATCCTTCCTTTGGTACGTGAATCTAACCCCGCCTGCAGCGGGACGGGCTTGACGGACGCTCTGCACCCCAGTCAAGGCCCACATTCGCAAGGCTTCGATTTTACATTCGATGCGCGAGTACAGCAAGGTACTCGAGGCCCTCCAAGCTGCATCGTCAGCCGACACTGCCAACGCACACACGGCTGAGATCCAGGCTCAGGAGATCAAGACGCAGCAGGCACTCTTCTCTCAGCGCGCGGGAGAGACAGAGGAACAGACGCTCGAGCGAGCGATGAAGGACCCGGAAATCGCCGTATGTTTTTGTCCACAATACCACTGATGGTCGAGACTGATTGTGCATTGCGACAGGGGATCATGACCGACCCCGTGATGCAGCAGATCTTGCAACAGGCACAATCCAACCCTGGCGCGCTGCAGGACCACATGAAGAACCCCGTCATACGCGACAAGATCTCCAAACTCATCAACGCTGGCATCATCAGGACTCGGTGAGATCCAACGTCGTCGATAAAAGGCGGTCGATTTGTCGGCATGTACACTTACAGTATCATTGTGCTTTGTAAAGATAATACAAAACATCTCCTCCCCATACCAACCACGTTCCCTAGCGAGTTCTACTCGGAATGGAACCTGGGGTTCTCCCAGGAGCGATCTATCACGCCTCCAAGGCCGGATAGCACGTCTTGGACACGCCGTTTCCACCCTTGGTCTTCTCCAAGACCTTGTTTGTCCACATCGTACCATATCCGCGCGTTTTCGTGCACGTCCCTAGGCGAACCGAGTCCCACGACGGTCGGGATAGCTAGCTCTCTCGCCTTGCAAAAGGCATACTGCAGGGCGAGCTCGGGTAGACCGGCTCCGTCACTACACGATCGAACGACCCCTTTGACGGCTTCCTTGATGTCCACCGACGCCGGATGCCAAGCGGGCGGATGGGAGGTGAAAAGTCCCATGCTTAGCGGGGATGCGGTGATGACCTGCCCGACGCCGGCGCGCTGCTCAAACGCCGTCTTGAAGTCCAGCAGCGTGCGGTTCTGGAGACCGAGATGGCAGTACGACATGACCACGTCCAGGGGTGTGTACGGCGCCGTGTGCCGGACCAGGATCGCGAGCCGCAACAAAGTAGGCAGGGGATAACCTAGGGAAGAGGGAGAGGATCAGCATTTTCCCCCTCCATCCTCCACGCACGGCCCGCTGTGGGCCGAGACAATGGGAACGCACAGCTGATGCCCACCCGTCTGACGACGCCCTCGCCCTGTAGTCTTCTCAGCTCGGCGACGGCAGCGAGCACCTGCCGATCACCATCCCCGTACACGACCGCCTCTTGTCCCTCTCCGAGCCCATACGCGTCCGCCTCGGCGCCCAACGCGGCGCGATGGTCGCCCGACGTCCTGGGTGCCTTGGATTCGGCGATGAATTCGACATCGTGCACGTACACGACATCGAGGTACGTGGTGTGCAACCGCCCGAGGCTGCGTGCAACGCTCGCCCGGACGCCTTGAGGGGTATAGTCGAACGCGTCCCGCGTGTCTCCGAACCTGCCGCACTTTGTAAACTGGGCTCACGCGCGTGAGCCTCACAACGACGGGTGTGATGGGCCGCATGACGCAGGAAGGACGAACGCACGATCTGATAGGACGGGCGAGGAAACGCGTGCTCGAGCGCCTTCAGCGCGTTGCCCAAGACGATCTCGGACGGGCCGTAATATGGGGACGTGTCGAACGCACGGATGCCGTATCTGTGTTTCCGGTTAGATCCACACGACCGGGAAGGCCATGCGCGAGGCGCACCTCAGCGCGAGCCTCGTCACCCTGACAGGCATGATGCCCCAGATATGATCATCATCGTGGTAAAAGGCCGAGAACGAGGCTGCACCAAACACGACGGCGGGCACTTGGGCATCAGCAGGCCCAAAGTGGGTCATCTGATGTAGAGGGCATCAGCACATGGCCGGCGCTAGGAAACAGGAAGCCTGGTTCACAATACGCCTTGCACTGTCCGCTTCGTCAGCGTCGTCGTCAGGAATGTCTGCCAGTCGAGGGAGAGAAATAGTTGGTGCTGGTGCACCTAGTCGTTCAACCATGTCCTACTTCTGAGCAAAAGATAAGGCAGCCAGCGACTAGAAAGGCGGGAATCCCGTTTTATCGGCCTTCCTGCTCAGCAGGATCACATGGACACACGGACCACACACACGACAGACGGATCTCAGGAATAAGAGAGATGTAATTGGCACTTGTATCGCACGAACAGAATCATGTGGCCAAAGGGGGAAAAAAAAAAAGTCGGTTGCAACTTTCTAGGCCTTTATAGTTTGTCCCGCGTCCAGCTACGTCAGCAGGGCAAATCAACAACTTGCCAGTTCGAGTCAGAGAGAGACAGACCTCTTGGAGAACCTGCCCGAAGGATCCATCAACTTGGTATTTTCATCGGGCTTGACATCGTTCCAAGGGGTAGGGTTGCTCTTTGTCCAGACAACTTGCACACCCTCAGTCAGGTCCAGAACAACGTGCGGAAGTAGGGCTCACCTGAAGGTCCCTGTGCAAGCCGTGCCAGATACCAGCCAGCACCTGCGACCGCTCCGCCGATGACCACGTAACTACATTGGCGTTAGGACATTCAACTCGGTCAAAATCCGAGGGACGCATACAGCGGGATGGCCTATGGAAACGCACAGGTTGGATGCGCCAGGAGCAAGACGAACGGAGAACCAACTATACCTCGACGGCGTACCAGTTTCGCATAAATTGTCTGAGACCTCTGTTGGCCATGCTGGATGGTGGATGTGGTCTTCCAAGTGAATGTTGTCTTTCAAGTCAAACGCTCAAGCAAGTTGACGTTAGCCAGCTCTCACGGTCATCCACCCGCCGAAACGCTCCGACTACGAGGCAGCATAGACATGGATTTGCGTATGTACAAAGACGTAGGCATAAAACAAAGTGTCCTTCAACGTTGCGTGCTACGTCGATGGTAGTAAGAGTACAACGACAGCAGCTGGAACATCGTCATCTGACGCCACGCGTCAAGAAATACGGCAAGAAGGGGAGGTCGAGCAAGAGAGCTCGGAAAGCATGGAGGCATACGTCGCAAGAGAGGACCATGAAGATCAGACAATGGGCAGCAGGGTGCCGCAGAAGCGTTGCACAACACATCACAAGTAAACATTGCCCTTGCTGCAACCCTTGCAAGCGCTCACCATGGAACAAGACGTCACCCCGTTTCTTTTTTCGAAACAGAGTCTGCTTCTCAGCTTCTCCAGCTGCGTAGTCTTCGAAATGAACCTCCGCTGGCCTGGGCGAGTCGCATTACTGCCGACATCTGACGCCGATTCGGCAGAGTCCGCTGCCGAGCTGCTGGGAATAATATACGATGCAACCGTGGCCGCACCGGGCGCCCACGAGAATGAAATGAAATGGGATAGTTTCTGAATGGGTGATCGTGCCGCGAGCGGATTGGACATGATAAAAGGCGACGATAAAGTGTCTTGAGTATATTCACAAACGCTCGACGATGAACCAGGCTCGTTGGAGCCGTTCACCATCAACGACGTGACGCCGCCACTCTGCGTGAGGCTGGGGCATCTGAGAGCGCACATGGCATCGTTGGCTGTGAATAGTAAGAGATAGATGAGTTGAGCGTACTCATAAATAGTTTGGAATGGGGCTTAAATGTCGAACCATTTGGGGGGCTTGACTGATTTTGCTTCGCTAAGACATCCGACGTCTGGGCTTTGAGAGGTATAGCGTGGAATTTAGGCGGGGTCACCGGCTGAGGGATTGACGATGGCATTTTCTTCGCGAGGGGCGTGGAACGATCCAGAGGTGCTGTCACGCGGCCAGACACATTCTTAGAAGGCGTAAACGTAATTGACGGTGCCTTGGAGGATATGGACCGCAAGGAAATGGCCCGAGGAATCGAGGACGGTGGGCTATCGGTCCTGCTGTTTGGGCGAGAAGGCGGCGAAGAACGTGGGGGAGAGGCCACACGCTCGATAGGTCTGGGTTCAATTTTGGGAGAAAACACAAAAGCCGAGGAGCTCTCGTCCTTGTCGTCTTCGACTGACTCGCGGATGCATACAGGTTCACTGGACACGGAGTCTTCTGCATAGGGACGTACAGCAGGTGTCGTCATGCAAATCTCCAGAGGAGGTGTGATCAGGATCTCAGGAGGTGGAGTCATGCAGACATCCGGAGGAGGCGTCACACAGATGATAGGCGGGGCATTGAAAGTAAATCGAATGCCACCTTCGACCTCCTCACCAACCAACTCAGTGTCTTCTGCAGTTGCAGCTGTATCTTCTTCGTCTTCTTCGGGTACAACCTCGAGATTCCTGGATGATGAGGACTCGACCACGACACCAACATCGCACGGAAGGACGAACGGCGGCAGCTCGTCGTCTGACATGGATTGAAATACGGATGAGAACACGTTCTGGTTCATTTCCTCGGACAGAGGTGGGCTCCCGCCAATGTCATCCAAACATCCAAAAAAGCGGTCGATGTCATCGCCATGCTTGATAGGTACAATAGTCTTTCCTTTGGGAAAGGTCCAAGTCTTGGAGAGGGACGCACGAACTTCATGATCTGGCTGTGCGGGTAAAAACGGGGAAGCTGGACGGTGAACGGCCGCCGTAGCCGGGGATTCGGAAATGGCATCAAGCTCATCCGCTGAACCAATGGATGAGCCATCAGGACTAGAGAAACTAGCATCGGAATCATCTTCGTCCTCGTACCCGGCCAGGCCGTTCTCTTCATCAGAAAACTCGGCCTCCTCTTCTGCAACCGCGTCCAACGTGAACTCGGCCTTAGTAAAACTGTCATCCAAGGATTCGACATCAGTAGTAGAGCTCTCAGAGTCGACAGATTGAAATCCAAGTCCACGAGGACGTATGCCGACTGGCTTTGCAGGAAAAGGAGGCCGTCTGAAAGACCCTTTGGCAGCGTGAGGGAGCTTTGGCGTGCTCAGCAGACCTGCATCGTCCAAAAGCTTTTCGAGCTCTTTACGGCGTCCACGCTCGTGTTCAAGGGCACTACGAAGACGTGTGCATTCATCGACAGCCGCATCCGCATCCTTGAGCCGGGCGTTGAGCTTCAGGACTTCATCCTTCATCCCGTCACGCTCGCGCACGAGAAGACCAATTTCTGCCATCGACTGGGAGAGAGCGGACGCCTTGGCTTCCAGTGACTTTTCCAGACCAGACTTTTCCACCTCCAACAACCCTAGACGACTGCGTGCGACCCAAGCCTCTCTCCTCTCCGCTTCGATTCGCTTGGCAAGCATGCTGGCTTGCTTGTCAGCATCTGCTACTCGTTGTCTCCATCCATCAACATCCCGCTTTAGTTCATCGCGCTCAGCTTTCAAATCCGAAACGAGCTGGAGCATCTCGTCACTAGGTTCGGACGACAGCACGGAAGTATCCGAAGTAAAAGAACGGTGACGAGACTGAGAAGCACGGCTTCTTAGGGTACGCTCCAGGTCAGTGATGCGAGAGAGGAGTACGTGGTGGGATCGAAATAAAAAATGCTGGTCAGCAACAGAGAGAGGCTGAGTGCTGGAATCTTGGTCACTTGGGTACGAGAAGCCATGCTCGGTTGGCGTCATCCCGGGAGTCGGCAGAGAATACGAATCTCGAAGAGTCGGTTGCGTAGAGCGCTTGTACGAAATGCTACTACGCCTCCTTTTGTCAAGCTCGCGGGGAACCGTCGTGCTGTTAGACGGAAGACTGGCATTTGATGAGATGACATCGTCGAAAGCGGCTGCGACAAATGGCACCCGGGCATTTGGATAGGATGCCGAACTGAGAGTAGGAGTGGGGAGGTTGCCTGTGGCAGAACTGACGACGCTACCCTGCACGAGGGACAAGGGCCGAAGGTGGAGACTGGCAGGACGTGATCGAGTGGTCTTTGCAGGAGCCACGAGTGCCTGGAGCGTCGCCTCGCGTTCCTCGACTAGGGCATTGGTACTCTCGGCCTTTCCCTCCTCCTCCTCCTCTTCCTCCTCGACAAGAGTACCAAGCTGGTCCTTTGAGCCGGATGAGGACGCAAACAATTTTCCAAAAGAATCACGCTTGGCAGCAAAGCTAGTGGTCCCACTCAGACCGGAACCCGGTGGGAACGAAGGCTTGGTGGCTAGAAAGAAAGTGAACGGTGTGTATGAAAACAAGCAGCAAGCGGTACACACGAAAATCGAACGGTCTGGTGACGTCGGGGAAGGTCATATCTGGAATCTCGACTTTGGAAAAGGCAAGGTCTGGCTTTCCCTCGAGGGCCCAGAGTGCTCGACGACGGATGGAATCCCGGTCGCCCAAGTTGACGTTGTCGTCCGAGTGTGCGGTTGGGAGCTCCGGGAGGGAGACACCCATGAGTTCGGCTGACTCGTGACGGGTTGAAACCGATGAGCGACGGTGGTGGTGGGAAGCGGGACGTTTGGGGGGGAGCGCGAGAGATGCGGGTGGAGAGTCGGCAGAGGGGGGGGGCGTCGAGGAGGACAGGGTGGTGGAGCCGCTGCGAGAGTGGGATCGTCGGTGCCTGGCAAGGGTATGAGGGGTCTGAGCGGGTGCGCCGCCCATCTTGAAAGACTGGAACTGAGGGGGGTCAGCGGGTGGGGAGGGGGTATGGCAGGGGAGATACTCTTTGCCTGGCTGCCGTGTCAGCGTCCTGGAGGTGGGCCGGGTCCATGGTGAGGGAAAAGAAAAGAGCGTGGTGGAAGAGAGCGTGGAGGACGAGGAGGAGGACGAGCGGGAGAGATTCAGGTCGAACCGGACAATGAAACTCCGACGAGGAGCCGATTGTGATCATGCCGCGCACACTCGCGCCCGAGCACACCCTCCTCTTCCTCTGCGACGTCCAGACCCGCTTCAGTAGGCCCCCCGCCCCCCCGTCCGCGCGCGCTCATCCCCCCCAGGCACCGCCATACACGGCTTCGATGAGCTCGTCCTCACCTCCAACAAGATGCTCAAGGTCGCCAAGGTCCGCACGCCCGAGCCCCGTCTTCCGCCGCTCATCCCCGCCAGGTCCTTGGCATCCCCGTCGTCGTCACAGAGCAGAACCCCAGAGGTAACCGCTCCCCCCACGCCGCACCATCCCTCTCATCTTGCCGCCAGCGCTCGGGTCCACTACCCCGGATATCGACCTGCCGGCGCTGGGTGACCTGCACGTTGCCACGATCGCAAAGTCCCTCTTCTCGATGCTGGTCCCCGAGGTCAGGGCGGTCTTACGAGAACGTCCACACGTTACATCCGTGATCCTGTTTGGTATCGAGGTCAGCCTGACCACGCCCCCTCGCTCCCCCAGCTGACGTCAATCCAGTCCCACGTGTGCGTCCTCCAAACTGCACTCGATCTGCTCCAGAGCGGCTATGATGTCTATGTTCTCGCCGATGGCGTGTCCAGCTGCAACAAGGAAGAGGTTCCCATCGCGCTCGCGTACATTCGCCAGGCCGGCGGATACATCACCACGAGCGAGAGCGCGGCCTTCCAGCTCCAGCGTCAGAAGCGTCTCCTAAAGTCCGGTCCGCCATGCTGACGTGCCTTGCAGGCGAGTCTGGGACCCCGCGGTTCAAGGCGTTCTCTGCCGTGATCAAAGAGGAAAAGGAGAACACGGTAAAGACGTCACAGACCCTGCTGCAGCACCGTAGCTCGCTGTAGCCCGTTGGCGACCATGTAATATAGCGTAGCGCAATACAGCGAGGGACACAGCCGTGGGAAACGACCGACCACCACCTCCGCTCTCTCTTGCCATCATGTTTGGCGGCCTCTTCCATCTCGCCCTCGACGCCCTCCTCGTCAGCGCATTCCTTGCAGGCATCAAGCGCTCGACCGGCCTCACGTAGGTCCTTGCCAGCCGCCTCTTGCCATGCTCACCCGCACTGCTGATTCCCAGTCCTGCACTGTCCCAAGTACCCAACAAGGACGTTCGCCGTGAGCAGCGTCTTTCTTTCGTTCCTTGTCTCTGTCTGATCAGGTTACAGAACTATTGCGGACATATCTCGAGTTGGGTGCGCGTCGGATTCCTTGTACTTTCTCACTCATTTCACACAACAAACAGGAGAGTATGCATTCGACTTTGCTGTAGTCATCTTCGGGGTACTCCTCCCTGCTGTACGTCGGACTGCTGTGCTAATCCCCGCCGCAGCGTTCCAGCTCCTTCGAACGCCAGCAGTAGACTCTTCCGTCCCTGTGTCATTTCCTTACCTTGTTTCTCACTTGCTTTGCACCTCACTGCAAGCACACGGTCGCCGCGTTCACATCTTGTATCACATCTGGGTCGGGTGGCCCACATCGTCCATGGTATACATGGCAGTAAGCGGTACTAGATGCGGGGCGTGGGGCGGAGCGTTTCACCCGAGAAAGTTGAATACAAAGAAGTGGAGCACGATGGAACCCAATGCGAAATCGGCAAATGCCCTGTGTGTGTGCGCATTGGCGGGTGAGACGGGAGCAAACAGTAGAGAGAACGGACCTCTCGGGTGACACATCTTTGAACTCTGAACGGTTTTCGGGGTTGACTTGTGCCCGGAGCGAGGCAGTGAGGACAAACTGCCCAACAGAACTTGCGAACCTGCACTCGCGTGTGTCAGAGGATACAACCCGACGACGACGAGCGACGCACCCGGCCAGAAAGGCGTTGAAAGGAAAGTTGGTGACGAGCACGCAGTAGGCGAATTGGACCACGCCAGAGAGAACGATGAACGCCAGGAATGCATCTATAAACTTGAGGCGGTCCGGGGTTTGGTGCAAGTACGATCTCCACAGCGCAGATACCGTGTGCGGGACGCTGGACGCCGCCTTTGGACCGGCCATGCTTGTGCGTGTACGTGGAGGTAACGGTCAGAGCAATGTTACCGAAAACGGAAGTCCACACCTTTGCTCGTTCGCGTCGGTCTGGAGCAGAAAAAAAACCCGCAGGGAGTCTCTTTTCCTGGTCATGAACGCAGCCGGACTCCGCCTTGCTTCGTCGTCGCGTTCCACCGTGTTCGCAACCTCAAAGTCGGCGAGGACGTGTCAAACGACATGGACACCTCGGCGGCATGTCCACACGCGCAAGGAGCTACCATACAAGATTCAAGACGGCCTCGGGAACTTTATGTCTCCCAAAACCCTCCACATGGTCGCGGTCGAGTACCAGCAAGGTCTGCTCGACCGTCTGAGCGCCGAGTGTCGTAGTAAGTTCCGTCTCCCAGCGCACACGACCTTGGACTCGAACGCTCGGCATTGCAGACGTCGAGGACAAACGGAAGACAGTTGCCCAGCTCGTTCTTGACACCGCTCGATTGCAAGACAGGGCCGTCATGTTCAAATACGCTAGTCACGCCCTCAACAACAGCTTCTTCCTTAACTGCCTGGTGGGCCGCTCATTTTCGCCACTTGTTCACCTGCTCTGTTCTGAAACCGTTCGCCTAGCGGCCCCCGTCGGAGGACACGGGCGAAAAGCTGATCGACGCGAGCTACTTTGGCACCGCCATTCAGAAACAGTTCGGTGGCTTCGACTCGTTGCGCTCCCTGTTCTCGGCCGCGGTGAATGGCATGGCAGGCTCGGGATACGTCTGGTTCGTTACGGATGCCAACCGGAACCTCGCTTTCGTGCCTACGTTTGCATCGGGCACCTTGCTCATCCGCTCCGGCGCGGGGACAGTCGAACCGATCACGGCGCCCGTACTTGGGGAGCAGCCTGGCCCACCGACGCACCCGGGTAAGAAACTCACGAGGCCGACTTGGGCATCGTCCTCGGAAGCAACCAACACGTCCTCGCCGTTCTCTGGCGCCTCGCATGACATTCCCCAGATAGATCCTTCGGCTCCGGCACGGACGTTCCACGCATCTTCGTCGTCCCATGAAAATTATAGAACGCGCACGCGTTCCTTTTATGACCCCACCGCTACGACTCATTCCCCCCACGGTCCACAGAATCCATACGACCTTACCACTCTTGGGGAGCACATCTATCCGCTGTTTTGCATCAGCGTACATGAACACTGTTGGCTTCTCGATCACGGGATTTGGGGCAAGGAAAAATATCTCAAAGAGTTTTGGACGGTTGTAGACTGGAGTCAGGTCGTCGGGAGATTCGAGACGTTTACCACGACGGCGATTTGAGTAGTTGGGGGTCGCATGGGTTGTCGTCTACGGCTGGCATCATAGTTCACTGCTCACCTCAAAATCATCTAAAGTCATATACCGCCTTTGAACCGGCCTCACTCTCGTTTTTTGTGGAGTGCTACAGAAGCCTCGATTCGCGTTCGTAAACTAGACCCACCATAATAGAATAGGCGATGGGCTACCACCTCCATTCGATAGAGCCACAGCTCACTGTCCGCACGCCCTTGTACATCTTGTACGTCTCGCCCGAAAGCCGCACTTGGTCAACCTTCAGGGACGAAAAACTGTGCGAGGGAACATCAAAGTGGATTTGAAACGCGTGTGCCGGACGGGGAATCTTCGTCCTAATGAATAAATAAAGGACAGTCATAACGTTCGTTCAACAAATGTTGGCGAACAAGAAACAAAACATACTTGGAAGTCCAAGAACCACGAAGTACCCAACTACCAGACGAGTGCATGTTTGGAATGTCCCAACGAAGTATCTTGAAGTTGCATCGAAAATTGTAGCGCGTCTAGATCGTCAAGAAGTGTACGTACCTGTTTTCGTGGTTCAAAGGTCCACGAACCCTCGACACCTCCCACCGAGCCGACTCCAGATCCGGCACTCGAGATGGTACATTGTGCCCCTGTAGCACCCTCACCAAGGTACAGTTCTATTCGAACGTTTTCCATAATCTTCATCGTCCTCGAACTGAACGTGACAGTAAAATTGCCTAAAGAAGTCAGGTTGTATCGTTCCGTAGAGCTACGACATGAGCGCACCACCAAACTCCCCTACGGTGATATTCGGTTTCAACGCAAGGGGTACCGGCACGTTACCAGCCAGTGCACCGTGCGGTAATGCATATTGATATTCCGCGAGGACGAATTTCCCATCAGGTGGAACAAAGGACAGCGTCTTTTCGCGCATCCATCGCTGGAGCCTTGGACTCATCTTCAAAACACGATACAGACCATAGAGTCGACGGTACTTGCCGTACGCAGGGATGGAAAGCACACTCTGTCATTACGCCCGGATTTGAAAAAGTCATAAGCAAGTCCGGCATGCCTGCGATTGCCCTTGGTTGCCAGTGGTTGGGACAAAAGAAACTAGTGTGCCTACCAGTCAACCTGGCATTGGCTTCGATTTTTCCATACACGTTGCTCGTGAGTGTCGTCCCGTTGCTAATTTGAACAATAGGGTCATGCCCAATCCATCGGTCAACCGTCACGACAGTGCCTCACCGTCCGACGATGGCCCTCATCTCCTCGATGGAATCGAATAGAATTTCGTTGTGATTATGTCTGACACCAAGTTTTCGCCATGGTATGGGTGACGCAAATGCGCCAGGCGATGCGCTGGATGCTACCGAGGCTAGAAAGCAAACGTCAAACGAATCAACAATCACCATGCTACAAACATCTATAAATACCTCCAGGACGACTTGTACCCGACGGTGCGGCTGTTGGGAGCGAAGCCAGAAGCTTCGAGAGGAGGGAGGGAGGGAGAACGATATCGCGTAGTGCATTAGGAGATGTTGTGAGTGGGTAGCCGGAAGAATCTAACGCTTCTTCGAGGAGCTATCCGAGTCAGACTACGAGTGACGACAACAAACGCAGGTAGCATACCTGATATACGACATCGAAATTGTCTTTTAGGGTGGCCGTGCTCACTGTACCGAAATAATCGTGCAAGATATCGCTAAACGCTTGCAAGAATGAAAATGCAATCAGAGGGTCGGCTACAGTGCAGAAAGCTCTGGTATGAGAAGAAATGCACATATTCCAGGTCCCTCACCATCACCGGAAACACTGGCAACCAAGCGCAGCTCCCCCATTTCGACATGACAGCATGCACTTCCGCCCGAGAGGTCGCCAATTCCCGGGGCCACGTAGATCACAGGGTCGACACTGTTGCTGCGAGAAGCTTTGGCAAGTTCGTTGTTTAACGTTTCGATGTGAAGCAACGGGTACGCGGGAGGAAAGGACGTGTAGCCCGACTGGATGACAGGTCGCCTGCGTATTCCTGAATGATCTGTAGATCCACACCACCTCAAGAGACGTACCCCGACGCGTCGAGAATGATCAAGCCATCGATGGCCATAAGTACCTTGTGCTAATGTCGGGGAGGCAAACAGGACAGTTATTACGTTAGACACAGCCAAAGTATAGTAGAACAGGTGGAGTGGGGCATCGACTTCATGATACACAAGTCTAAAACTCTATACGCCCGAGTGACAAACTTGAACCGTTCATCATCAAACATGGCATCCGGCCTGGACAAAAATATGATAGCCTCTAAACGTACTTGCCAAAGAAAGGTATCAATGATTGAGCAAGGGTATAGCTAAAGACCAGCTTCGGACCAACGACGAGAATCTGTTATACAAGGCGACGAGGACAGAGTAGGTCAACCGACCGACCGATGTGCCATCGCATGCGACCTAGCGTACCTTTGGTGTCAAACCCTTGAAGAACGCTGAGGCACCTTCATTGTGAACCAAGTCCCTTATGACGGTCAGCCCAGGCACCTTTTGCTCAAAGTTGGCATTTTGGATGCGTGTCTTGACCGTATCGAGCGGGGCAGACACTGTAATGGAGGCGACCGCACCCACGACGGAGGCAATGAAGTTTTGGGTCCAGGTAGCCCGGGAATAATCTGACACGCCGAGAACGTACTCCTTCGTGACAGCCGAACCGCCAAAGAGCTGGGAAGGAAATAATAAATAGTGGATCGCGCGAAGATGAGGGGGCATACCGCGAACGAGCCAGGTGCATTACGAGCCACCGTCCAGCCCCAACCACGGTAGAGGGAGGTACCCTCCTCCAAAAATATTCGGAGGACACCACGACCGCGGAATGCGTCTGGATTTACTTGGCGTTTGATTTTCAGCACATCTAGAGGAAGGAGGACCTAGGCGTCGGAGGAAATGATATGATGAGAGCGTATACGGGAGGCAGTGAAGCGTCGGAGCATACCACTTCGCCTATGCCTGTCAAGCTGCACGGAACATCATACGCTGTTCAAGTGATGAAACAAGGGCAGCGACGAACCTCCCGGAGCAGGCCTGTATTGTCAACTTTCCCCACCGCTCGCCAAAGGTACTCGTGAAATGATCCTTGTAATTGCGCGAGATGATGTCGTTGAACCATGGTTGCCCACCGAATTTGTATATGCGCTGGGAGACCTTGTATCCTGCAGCATATCCCAGACCAGGGAAAAGGGAGTAAAATTTGCGACCAATAGAGGCTGTGGCGTAATCGCGGAAGATGATGCTGTTGAGTGCCGAGAAGGAGAACTGGGAGAAGAATAAGCTGGGGGGTAGTCAGCAATGAGAACTGGAGTTCACCTTTGCCTTGTTGCTCATTAACCGCTTGGCGACTGTGTCGACCGGGTGGAACACCAAGAGCTCGGCGACACCTGTCGACTAGTCAGATGGCGGATATGGATGCAGACATTACGGACACCATACCAGAGGCGCCTGAGCCAAGAACACGGGCGGTGCCTGACTCTTTGCCCTTTGAGGAGTGCGAGGGAGACATGGCTCACAGAGAGGTGGAGGAGAAAGACGCCCTGTGGGACAAACCACACACAGCGTATCAGGACAAAAATCCACAGGAGTTATGTAAACTCCATGTGTCCATTTTAGGAAGGTCTGGTCAAGCCGGAGGGGCCGGGCCGGGATGGGATGGGAAATAATACCACGTGATGTGACGTTGACCTGATCGATTACCTAAAGTGTGCATCTATATCTGACCTGCCCCTCGAGTCGCTGGCCTCCCATCGTTGTTGTTCCACGCATGCCCTACACTGCCGAGTTCCACTCCCTGTCCCAGCAGGATGTCCTCAACACCATCCGTACTCACCTCATTCCATCGCCCGACACCCTTCTCAACCTCACCCGCACTTTCCTACGTGAGGTCGCCCAAGGCCTTGCTGGTTATGGTCACTCCATGGCAATGATGTATGTGTCCCGCTTCCACAGACAAAACTTGCTCCAACACCCCTCAGTCCGACGTTCGTTAAGCAAGTCCCAGACGGCTCAGAGACCGGGTATGACTTACTCGTCTCCCTGTGCCGTACTCATCAAGCCTGACAGCACCTTTCTGGCGCTCGACCTCGGCGGCACTAATCTGTGCGTTCTTGCTCCGTCTTTCGATCATTCCTGCTGCATGAAAAGCCCAGTCGTGTTTGCGAGGTGACCTTGCACGGAGATAAGACCTTCACCCTGCGTCAGCAGAAATACAAGGTTTCCGAGGCATTAAAGACGGGGGAGGTCACCACTCTTTTCGGTACGGTTATCTGATAACTCGTGCCATACGCTGTACTGAGTCGCTTCAAGATTATCTTGCGGACTCTGTCGATACTTTTCTCACAGACTCTGGTTCACCCTCCAATCCCATTCCACCTTCACTTGCCCCCAACGGCTCACACAATGCTGTCCTCGCAAACAATTCTGATACCTCGTACATTCCACTTGCGCTCACGTTTTCCTTTCCTGTAGAGCAGACTGCTCTCGATTCTGGCACCCTTCTCACCTGGACAAAGGGGTTTTCAGCTAAGAACGCTACCGGAAAGGATGTTGTGAAGCTCCTTCAGAATGCATTTGACAAGAAGCACATCCATGTTAAATGTGTCGCCCTCGTCAACGATGTCAGTCCACACTCGGCTCCCCCTCGTTCGCATCATCCTCGATGTAGCCTACTGATTGAAATCATCATGCCTCCAGACCGTCGGTGCCCTTCTCTCCCGGGCGTACACCTCAGGAGGATGCATTCTTGGTGCCATTTTTGGCACTGGTACGAATGGCGCATACCTGGAGGAGGTGGCCAACATCACGAAACTCGGAAATGGGCCAGCTGCGGCAGAGGGTGGCTATATGATTGTCAACACTGAATGGGGAGGTTTCAATAATTCGGTATGTTCCGTCCCTGTTCTGCGGATCGCCCATCCCATCTTCTGTTTGATACATCAGCGGACGGCTCTCCCGTCGACACCGTACGACAACAAGCTCGACCGTGAATCTATCA
The DNA here is from genome assembly GCA_038090195.1 of Boletellus deceptivus. NCBI lineage: Eukaryota > Fungi > Basidiomycota > Agaricomycetes > Boletales > Boletaceae > Boletellus > Boletellus deceptivus. The sequence goes on from JBBPMG010000049.1 coordinate 18,687, forward strand.
ACCCACGTTTCCAAGCTTTTGAGAAGTTCATCTCTGGAATGTATCTCGGGGAGATTGCACGAAATGTCATTCTCAGCCTTGTAGATGCCTCCCCGAGGCCGCTGCTTTTCCAAGGACATTCTACCCCTTCCTTGAATAGGCAGTGGGGACTCGATACGGCGGTGTTAAGTGAGATCGAGGAAGCGTGGCAAGGACTCGGAAGGTTTGCTTCTGGGGGAACAGGCAAGGCAGAGGTTGATGACGAGGAAAAGTTGGGCCGTGTCCGGGATGTAATCGTTCTGCGCCTCGGCTTCTCCAGTGCCTCCGTGATCTCGCTTGCGGATGCAGATGTCGTCCGGCAAATCTGTGGGCTCGTCGTCACTCGGGCGGCGCGTCTGAGTGCATGTGCCATAGCTGCGATTCTGGTGCAGACCGGCCGTGCTCGCTGCGCAGGGAGCGATACGTCTGCCCTTGCTCCCTTGCGGGACGAGGGTAAGAGAATCGGGGTCGGCGTAGACGGCAGGTTTGTCCGCTCCGATGCCTCTGATCTGGCCTTGTCCAGGGCTGATCGAACGCTTCTAGTTTGGTAGAGTTCTATCCCCGCTTTGAGTCTATAATGCGGGAATCGTTGCGCGCATTGGTCGGCTCGGAGATCGAGAGCCGTGTAGACATCGGTTTGGCAAAGGACGGTAGTGGTGTCGGAGGTAAGGGCGCACTCTCCAAAACGTCGTGCAAGTCTGATACGATCACAGCCGCCTTGTGTGCGCTGGTTGCGCAGAAGCAAGCGAATGCGGGCCGCCTCCCACACAAGCGAGCTGCGATAAAACAGGTGTGAGCCGGCGCCAACGTCTCGCCGTTATCGTGGTGCTCACGGAGAACAATGAGTGTATCTCGCCGGAATGTGTAATGATGTACGTTGGTGTATCCCGTCCCGTCCTGCTTGGATTGCACCCAGGCGCCGCACAGCGCACCGTGTTGAAGCACGAGTCTGCTGAGATCACCTGTTACACATGAGTGCCTGCTTTTACATAATCTCGCGAGGTCAACGCCATCACGACTTACATCACTTCTTCCAACGAGCGTTACCAATGACGAAACGTGTGTATGAGGTCACCGACGACCGATGATGCATCACCATTATACTGCTAATCGTATCGTACATATGTACACATCTTTTTCATGCGTCAAACCACGTATAGAAAAATCCAAGGACATGCGAGATCAGATGAGACGACAGTGGGGAAAGCGAAAAATGAACATAAGGGTCACACGCAAGCGCTGTCGTGGGTACACGTGGTGGGAGCGCATGGAATGATCCCATGCGAGGCACGTGCATCGACGCAATAGCGGAAGCGATTGCGCGTGATAGCGGTCAGGGGTGAAATTACGAGCATGATGAGGCCAGCACGAAGATAGTGTGTCGTGTGTACCGCCTCGGCCAGTGAGTATAGTGTAGCATCCTAGGGAGGTCGGTCACGTCCGGTAGTCGGTCTGGACGCACCAATAATGAGATGGGCATCAAAGCAGCACAGCGTCGAACGGCAATGGGCGACTCAGTACCCGTAGGACGCTCGCGCGGTGGTCGCGCCGCCGCCGCCACCTTTGGAAGCCATGTTGATGCTCATGCTGATAGGCTGTCCGTTGGACGCCACACCATTGGATGGTACAACACCAGGTCCCACCGTTGGCCCTCCTGGCCCGATGACAGTATTTCCGACGAGGGCTGAAAGTCGTGAGATCTCTTCTCGCGAAGACACGAGTGCAGACGTGAGCCGCTCATTTTCGGTAGTCAGATACTCGACTTTGGCCTGCAGGGAAGCTAGCCATGCTTTCTTCCGTTGACGACATTTTAGGGCAGCTAGACAGATATCAAAACGCTGTACAGCGAAGCTGTGTGGATTCCAGACCTTGCCGGTTGCGCTCCAAGAAGTTTCTGCGCTTTTCTTCCTCGGTCTCGGGCTTTCTCTGTTGCTTGGTCTTGGCACCACCCGTGTGATGGTGTTGTTGCGAAACGCTGTCCTCGTCTTCCTCTTCTTCTTCCTCTTCCTCCTCTTCCGAGTCTCGACCTCTGCTGGTGCTGACACTATTCACGGTATTGGCGCGGGTACGTTTTGTCTGAGCGGGCGGAGGAGCTGCGACGCGCGCGGCAGGGGGAGGGCTGTCTGTGTCATAAGACTTGCGTTTCGTCCCTCGACGGCCATTGGCAGGCACGGCTGCAGCGCCGTTTGCACGTGCCTGCGCTTCTTCGCGCTTCGTGAGTTCTTGGTGGGCTTGGGATAGCAAGTAGAGACCGTTTGCGGCTGTGCTTGCTGCACTATCAGCGCTGATATAAGCAGCGTCGCCGTCTTGATTCGCAGTGACAGAGGTGGAGAGGTGTGAGCTCGTGGCAGGGGCATGTGTTGTGGCTGTGTACTGGTTGGAGGAGTTGCCGAGCACGCCGTTTATTGCGGAGAGGGTGTTTGGAGTGATGGTCGCGTTGGAGGAGGCAGAAGGGCCATTGTTCATGAGAGCGAGGAACGCGGCGGTGCTGGGGGAGGGGGGAGGGAAAGAGACAGGCCCGCCAACGAGGGGGGTCAGGCCAGTGCCGGGGGTGAGACCGGTGCGGGGAGTGAGGCCCGTCCGGGGGGTGAGGCCGGTGCGGAACGAGGCAGGGTCAAAGGGGAGGTGGGGGGCAGCGTCGGAGCCCTGCTGGGGGCCGGCGAGCATGGCGGGGGAGAGCGGGCCGGCGCGGAGGGAGTTTGCAAGGGAGGTGGAGAACTGCCAGTTATAGCTCTGATCGGAGGGGGACGCGATTGCGGCGACGGGGGGGAGGACGGTGCGTGGGGACGAGCGGCCGGGATCATTCTTGGGGTGGGAGATGGAAGATGCCGAGGGGGGTCTGTCGGGGAGGGAAGCGCGGGAAGAGTGGTTGGAGGCGGGACTGGCCGAGTCCCGGCGGGATGCAGAAGTGTGCCGGATATGTGAGGGGCGGGAGAAGGACTGCTCAAACGGGTTGGGTTCGAGATCAAAGTCAGAGCGGGTCTGCCGGATGGAGTGCCGGTGGGGGTGGTGGTGGAGCTCGGCGGCGGAGGGGGACTCGCCGCTCTTGGGCGGAGTGGAGGCCATGTCGGTGTGCTATGACGCAGCGGTGGGAGTGACGCACAGGCCGGTGACGACACAGCCTGCGGTGCGAGCTCAGCCCGGGCGCGGTCACGGTGCTCGGCGTTCAGACGCTGTACGCCGCCCGTGGTCGTGTTCGCTGGCCCGTGCGCTATCGCCCGTTTTCCGAGTAGAGGGTTGCGAGAGCGAATGACGACGTCTGACGTAGTCGTGTTATATTCAACTTCAAGCGGAGCTCAAATACACGCTTGCACTCGCCGCCTTCCTATCGCAGATCCGATATGGATCTGATGACGCACATCATGCCCGCCACGCTCCTTAATCCCCCGCGTCCGCCGCACGCCCGTCCAGATACCCCAGCAGCACCCCCCCGTACATCCCCCGCCCCTTGTAGCCCGCCACGTCGTCCGGCCACCCCCGGATCGCCCCCCCCAGGCGCCCCGCCATCCCCCGCTCCCCCGCCAGCGCCTCCACCCGCGTCAGATACGTCCGTATCCCGAACACGATCGCCCCCGTCCGCGGCAGCCGTCGCAGCGTCTGCCGCTCGCTCCGCAGCCGCAGCGTCCCCGGCCCAAGATGCCCCGGCGGCTCGGCGCTGTGTCCCTGCCCGTGCACAAACGCGTCCTCGGGCCCGTTGGTCGACTCGGACCAGCCCAGCTCCTCCGGATCGTCCCCCGACGTCATCTCCGCCCCGTCGGGCTTGACGACCTGGATAAAGTAGTTGTTCCGTGCCACCGGCTTGTCCAGAGACATGCGCCTGAAGAACCGCTCCATGCTCATCTCGAGCCTATCTTTGACTGAGACGAGCCGGTGAGCCAAATTCAAGCTTGGACCGTCGCAGAAGCACTCACACTGGGGCACATTGCCCGTCAGATGGATCTCATCAAGCGACATGCCGATTTTGTCGTCCATGCGCCAGAACCCTACACGCATTACGTTGCGAGGGACGGCACTTGTCAGTAACGCCTGCTCCTGCGCGTGTTTTCCCACTCACCCGGCGTGCATATCGATCCAGCTTGGAAATAGTATTTCCCGTCCGATCCTGTGCCGCGCCGCAGTCAGCAAGCACTGCGACAATTAGGAGCACCACGAGGAGGGAGAGCGGCAGGTCACCTTCCATCATGATGGCCATGTCTTCTTGGACCCTGTTGCCCTCTTGCCAACACGCCACGATGTGCACAGAACATGTGACTCACAGCCCAGTTATAATCTTCATCGCATGCTCCCCCATCTCCACGCCTCGAAGACCGTCCAACGTGCTTAGGTCAAATCTCGCACCAGTCTCCTTGACCTCGACGGCACATATCGGCTGCTCCCCGCCCCATGAAAGCGGAACATCGCCAATAGAAGGAATATGCAAAGACGATGACGAGATCCGCGTCACGCGGAAGGACGTCGGATACCGTCGAGAGAGATATTCTGCTAGCTCATACACCAATTCCTTTGCTATACGGAGATTGCGTGGAAGTCAGCTAGACATCCGTTCAGACCATACAAGGGTATTCCATACCAGCCTCAGCCCCTCCCCGCACCTTGACGACACTGTCTTCACGAAAAGGCAGGACTCGTACAGCGCTCCGCCCGCGGGTTCGAAGCCTGAAACTGCGGACGCGCTGGTAGTCTGAATAGGTCGAGTCTAGTTCAATCCATTCACTCCAAGGCATGGAACGAATGCCCATCGTCACGCTACCAGGCCATGGTCAGACTGATTCACCACGTTGTGAAGAGCTCGGGCAACTCACTGGTATTCGCCACATCGAAATGGACGATACGGAACAGGCTTCACATCTTTGAGCTCGAACGCACAGGGCGTGATCGCCGGGTAGTCGAAATGCTGCGGGGTCCATTCTGGATCGAGGCACCTGGTGAGTACTTGGTCCAATGCCAGAGAGCCGGGTTGACCTCCATACTCGCGATGTTTGTTTTCGCCTTCGCCTTTGATAGTATTCGAGGCACCGTTTCTAATCTTGGAGCCTGCCTTGGTCCACGTCCACTTGAAAACTCGAAAGGCCACCAGTAGCACGAAGCCACAGAGCAGGGTGTAGAGTGTTGCAAAAGACATTGACAAAGGTACGCCACTAGAGCCACGAGGTGCGTTCTTCCCAATGCTGTGGGAGACAGTGGCAGATACCAGCTTCCCGAACCAGCCTTCCGACGCCATTCAGCAGTCTCGGGGGATGTGGCCTTGCAGAGATTAGGTGGGAATGCGGGCTGCATTTGTACAGGATGGAGATTAGACGCAGTGTCCATGTCAGGTGACATCCTACCACACCACATAGATGAGTCTCACTCCTGCTACCAATGCACAGTAAGACGTTATCACCAAAACAGCGTCCTACGTTGTCCTGGCCGAGTAGTAGTAGCTGGGTTCGATTCGAGACACCTTTACTCTTGGCCATAATAAATTAGTTTACACCAAACCTATATCGGCAGTTCCCGGCACCACTCCTTCCCATTTCTCCAAGACCAAGCCCTGCAATTCCGAGCGTCTGTGCGGCAAGCAGTCCATCGCGTGTAGTTGCTCCGCACTTATTCTTCCTCATTAGATTATGGCTTCCAAAGCAGCCGTCGCCGCCGTCGTGAGTTGATAGCTTCGTTTTCCAGTATCCTGTTGAATCCCACGCGAACAGGATTTCGCCCGAGTGTATGCAACACTTGGACTTGGAAAGGGTGAGTACATTCGCAGAGGATGTTCTGAAGAGGCTGATGTCTCGTCCGTTCAGAGACCGTTGCTGCTCTCCAAGCGTTCCGCAAGCGGCACAGTGATGCTCAGCGTGTACACACTCAATATGCCTCGCAACCGACCACCGTCGACTTTGCTCACTACCGCTCTGTCCTCAGAAACACCGCGATCGTGGACGAGGCCGAGAAGATACTAAAAGAGTTCAAACCCGTCACTTACGACGTCAATGCACACATCAAGGCCATTGAGACTTTTGAGGCCAAAGCGGTCAGTCGTTCCTGTCCCGTTGACCACGTCACTGATGCTCTGTGTGCCGCAGGTTGAGAAAGCGCAAGAGACTGCACAAAAGATTGACGTCGAGTTGAAAGACCTCCGGGCAACTCTTGCCAACATCGAGGAGGCTCGTCCATTCGAGGATTTGACTGTAGGTTCCACTCGTGGCCAGTGGATCCGTTTGTAACCCTGTCCTGTAGGTGTCCGACTTCGAGGACTCCCATCCACGGTTGGTAGAAACCGTTGACACGATGGTGAAGAAGGGCAAATTTAGCGTGCCAGGTAAAATCCGCACGTCCATGCACGTCGACAACATGGCTCATATTTTCTTAGGCTACAGAGAAAAGTTTGGTGACCTGTCCCTCGTGTAGACCTTGGTGTATATCCCCTCCAATAGACGCCGTCTTCCTTTGTCACTGGTTGGTTTGAATAGCCCCGCGTAGTGCAGTCTTTGCTGGCAGTTGTCCCATTGCCTTTCACTTGATGACTAAGCGGCGTGTCAAAGCGTGGTAGAGGGCGAAGGTCTGCCCACGACGGCCACAGCCTCTGTCGAACTCTGCCATTGTCCTCGCCGAGACATAATAATGGCTTCTCAGCCCCCCTCGCCTTCAAGAACGGAGGCTCCAACCGGCATGGGCTACTTCTCAGTATCCTTTGAACGATTTCTCCGCGACGAAATCTCGGACTGGACTGGAGCATTTACTTTGCTTGGCACGTATACCGACTTGGCCCTCATGGTGGCGTGCTGATTTGGATGCATTCGTGCAGACACTATGGAGACATTCTTCGATTCCCGCTTGGATCTGCTTCAGAGACAGATACAAAAGCACGGCGATAGGCTCAAGATGAAAGCAGAGGAAGCGCTGAAGAAACGCGCGCATTCTGGCGACGTGTTAGCAGAGAACCTCGACCGCGAGATCAAGAGTTTCAAGCTAAAGGTGCTCTCCTGGCCCCCGGCAGATACGTATCTGTCATTCTCACCGCTGTATCCAGGTTTCCGCGCGTATGCAATCGCTGGTGACATCATGGCATTCCGCAAAAGTGGTTCGAACGCGCGAAAAAGTTTCGTTCTTCTTTGGCGTGATGTCGCTATTGGTGTCGGCACTGCTGTTTGGAATGGCCCCACAGTACGGACACCTCTTGAGTCGCGACCGGCGATACTGACGATGCGCATCTCAGGTGGGTTCATATCGCATATACCGTCCAAGGGTTGTGCTTGCTCCCTCCTCGTGCTTATATCTACAAGAAGCGTTCCTGGCATTACTTTCTCTTCGACCTCTGCTACTATGTGACTATCCTCAACTTCGTCTACATCTGGTTCCTCCCAGCAAACCCCGCATTGTTCATGGCGTGCTACTGCCTTTCGCATGGTTCCCTCGCGAGTGCGGTCATCACATGGAGAAACAGCCTTGTGTTTCATGATTTTGACAAAGTGACGTCATTGTTCATTCATATCTATGCCCCGTTCACGTTTACTGTGATACGGTGAGTCACGCCGGCAGACACGTGTTGTGGGTTGGCTGAGACCTTGCTGCAGGCATTTCTATCCCGGGGCAGAACAGCGTTTCCCTGCGCTGGCGGCGTTGCCTCACCTGAATCCTGGGCGCGCGATGTTCATTAGTGGTGCTATTTGTGAGTTGCTGTGAATTTCATTTGCAACCTATCATTTTTTGATTTTGCCCCACAGATCTTATTTGGCAGTTGCTGTACTGGAAGGTGACAAACCCAAACTTGTTGTTGTGTGTGAACTAAGTTCCGATGTTTGCAGTTTGTCTATGTAAATCGGCGCACGAAAATAGAGTCTGGGGAAAGGATGACGTCCTTGTCGTTCCTTCTCAACGACAAGCGTGGCGCGATTGGGCGTGCGCTTGACAGGACCCGTCCTGAAAAGCGCGAAGTCTATTTCATGGCTGGCCAGCTCGGCAAGTACCACCTCATTCCCACAAGTCACAGGCTCATGCGATCAACTTTAGCGTATTCTATTCTAACCGAGTTGCCCGCCGTATACCTGCTGTACGACAGTCCCCGCTGGAGTGGGGCCTTCCTAATATTGATATTTGCTGTGAGTGTGTGGAACGGCGGAGGATTTTACATCGAAGTCTTTGGCCGCAAGTGTGTACAGCACTCCTTTCACTCCCTTGTTTGTGTATCGACCATGATCGATCCTCCAGGTTTGAACGCGAGCTGGAAGCGTTGCGCAAGGAGCTCGCTGAAAACAACAACCGCTCTGGGCGCTCTAGTCCTCCGCTGACCGACGTGGAGTCACTTCCCAACACCCCTTTCCTGGATCACAGAGCACTGCCCTCCACAGATGACTCGATGGTAGTTGGTGACGCCACTTTAGAAGTGAAGAAGGACCAGTGACGTCTCGGCGCTCAGCGCTCAGCGGCCACCTCCATATATATTACTTTCGGGGGTTTTTTTTCTAATGATGCTTTATGATATCATTTTCAGACTCGGTCACGGCGTACTTGGCTCGAGATTGTGGAGATCTGGTTTCGTGTCCTCGTTGTTCCCGCCTGCCCCCGCGATCCTTTCTAGTTTGACATCCAGAGACGCAGGCGTAAAACTCTCCCACCGTATGCCACTTGTCACCCACCCTATGAAAGCACGTAGAAGGCATGCCTTTGCCGCCTGGTAGTGTGATATGCTTTGCTTCACTTGGAAGTACGTGCACGTTTTCGAAGGATGGTCATCGCGAAGGAGAAGCACGGTGTCGCAGTAAAGCCCGAACATGGACGCCTTTGAGAGCCGTGGTCTGCAAACGAGGGGGGTTATCAGACACGCCAGAACGAACGACGTGAGCCTACCTACCTGAACATCGCCTTGAAGCGGTGCTTCGGAGGTACACCCCGTCTGAGGCCGTTGATCAATATCTCGTGTGGAACGGACGGACTTTGCGCGATCCAGCACAGTGCTGGTAAATGTGAGAATGAGAGAGAGGGACGCGTCAAGATCACGATGGAGAACACGAAAAACGGATGGACAGGAGACGGAAACCGACCCCCCCCACACACACCTTACATTCGTTGAACGACCGAACGCTGGTCGTGTTGGGGAGGGAAGCGACCGATAGCTTGGAGAACTTGAACGAGATCGGCGTGAAGACGATCTCCGGCCGGTGAACGTGAAAAGGGTAGGGCAGGTCTGGAGGGACAATGTCATCACCCGCCGTAAAAGAAAGAGGGGGCCCGGGGGGGGAGTTACCCGACACGTCCGACAAGCGCCCCCACAAGGCTCGTTCGCAGTCGGTCTTGACGTCCGGCTGCAAGCGCCGAGGCACCTCTCCGACGATGATCTTGGAGATGTAGACCGGACGGAGGAAGGCGGAGCCGAGGGCACCCTGGATGCCGAGCACGTTCCATCGGGCGATCTTGTCGCTGCACGACATGGACAGCGTCGGCAGCGCGTCGGCCCGCCCTGGCTTCGTGCGCAGCACTCCGAGCAAGGCGTAGTTGTCCCGCCCCCTGGACGTGCCACCCCGCGGTGGCGGCGGGGTGGCGTCCTTTAGCCTCGCCGTCTCCTCGTCTTGATAGGCCGCAAGAAAGCGCATGGACGCGTCGCCGCCTTGGTCGCGCGGGCGTTCAGTTTCTCGGGCAAAAGACGACAGGAGTCTGACATCTCACAGGGCGGCGTTGAGATGTACATGACCATGCGGAGACCGCGCTTGAGGCCAAACATCCCGTCGGGGTCCCTGGCGAGCCAGCGAGAGTGCCCGCCCTGGGCGGCATAGCGACTGATCTCTTCGAGATACCAGCGGCGGGCGGCACGGCGGGCGAGGACCTCTGCGTGAGAGTCGTGCAGGGCGTCGCCTTGCTCCGGGAGGCGGTCGCTTGGCAGACACTTGCACCCGGTGGCTAGGGCGATGATGTGGGCCGGGAGATCTGGATCAGAGGGGGCTATCGCGAGAGCGGCGAGGACGGTGTAGGTGCCGTCGACGGGTTTGTGGTCAAGCGAATGAAACGTTGCGAGTATGTTCTGGACCAGGGCGGCGTCGTGCGGACTGCACATTGGATCCCCTAGGGCTCAGAACCCTGGGACCCACCGGGACTGGAGACGAGATGAATTTGGTGCAGCTTCCGACACCACACGCGCGCCCGTCGGCTTCCCATACAGATATGAATCGCACCCGGACATGCCCGACAGGCTCAAGCTTTTGCAGTCTCGTCAGCGGATTTGGGGACGCACACCCCGCAGCCTTTGTGACGTTTGTAAATAATATTAAATGACGGAATGGTACAGTGGACAGGTATTACGTTTTACACTGATGGAGCTAGACATATCAGGCATCGGGTGGAGCCAGCGGGCACGGCGTCAGATGGCAGACATGGAGCGGAACTAGGACAATCTATTGCGTGCTCATCTTCAGGTGCCACATTCCAATCGAAAGTTCTTCCAGATACTGCATCTCAATGTGATCCCAGCGGATCGGTATCACATTGGCCTGTGGACGCAAACGTCAAGAGATGTGGCTCGGCGCCATGCGGGAGACGCACCTGAAGATAATGCGACACCGCACGGCCAACTCGCCTGGCAAGCGATTGGATATCGACGTAGCCACTATAGCCGTCGACCGGGATCTCGTAGTTGAGCGGGGGATACCCGGGCCACTGCGGAGATGGATGAGACGGAGCGCGGGTGCATGCCAAGGAGACATACCCGGAGATTCACGTAGACCTTGCCTCTGGCATCGACGCCGAGATCCTGGAACGTGTACGAGTCCACGCCGGACAGACGGACGTTTGCCTGTGCCTCGCCAATGGTGATGCCCGGTCGGAAGGCGCCCTTGCGCTTGAACTTGATGACGCGCCCAAAGCCCCTGCGGAGAGGGTCGATGTAGGGGGAAGACGAGTATGATATCGAGGACGAGCGACGGGGTCTGGTGAGGGCCATGGGCTGGACCAGGGGGGGATAGGTGCCAAGCGAGGGATGGCGTTCCATGTAGTATGGGTCGTGGATGTCCATGTCGTCGTATGCTGTGTGTCGGCAGAGTTGAGAACACGTCTAGAGGAGGGAAGAGATCGCACATGTACGCGCGTAGAGGGGACTGCTGGGGGCATACATGGAGTAGGCGGGCTGGGAGTAGGCCTTTGGGGACGGTCAGCGCAGCGGAGGGAGAGAGCGGTGGGGACTGACGAGGGGCTCGCGGTAGGTCGAGAGCGGGGTGGAGGTGTAGGTGAGCGAGGGTCGGCGGGACCTGGGGGTGCCAACGTAGTAGGGGTCGTAGTAGGACATTGTCGCGGGGAGGGACGGACGAGGACGAGGGCAGACGCGAGCTTTATAGACTGGGGGCGATGGCAGCGCCTCGAGGACGCCGTCGCGGCCGATCGATTTGAAACGGACGGGAATGCGGAGTGCCAGGGCGGAATAGGAGCCTCATGGCACAACACGTGCTGATGGCCGCCCAGCTCCGCAGGCCAACACGCACAAACAGCCCCAAACACGCCATCTGCGGCGGGCCCCACGCCACCCCGCGCACCCCTTCCAGGCGCCGCTTGAATTCGGGCACGCCGTGTCCGGCGCTTCCCGCGTCGCCTCCCCGCAACATATATTCGCGGCCCCGATACAGTACACCGCCTTACACCAGGGTCATCCGTCGGGAAAAACAAGATGGAAAAGAAAAGAAACCAACAGTCCTCGTCGTAGCAATGGGTATATGTCTCGTGAGGTATCAATCAGTCCGCGCACCCGGAATCAGCTGGCAATCTATCAAGACCCGAGATTGGGTGAGCATATCCAGATCGCCATCACGCATCCACTCACCAGCCTCCTGCTCCGCATCCTAGTATTTCGAATATGGCATCCCAATCAAGGGGAAAGTCGCCCAGCGGGTGGAGATCGTATGGGAGAATCTGTGAGGACTCGGTGCTGTCGACGGGCGCAAAGGTCGGCGTCATGGGTGGGACATCTCCCCGGGGCAGGGGAACCGCGGACTGTGGCGTCCCCACCCAAAGTTCCAGCTGTCGCCCATCAAAGTGCGAGCCTCCGCGGGGTGCACGGGGCCCAGCGGGCCGCCGTCTGCGTCCGTGCCGATGGTAGGCTTCTCCATATTCGGCGTGTGCGTCTGGAATGTCCACAGGGCGGAGTGATGGGGATGAGACGCTAGAGTCCGATGACTGGCTCGAAGCGCTCGAGTGCAGTGTCGACTCTCGAAACAGGTTGGAGGATCGGACGGCCCAGGGCCAGGCGTCGCGGTACTCGTCCAAAGGGTCGGACGATATCCAGCTGAACGGACGCGGACCCCTCACTCGGTGTGTCCTCCTGTGTGCAAGCGCCGAGAGGGGGTGAGAGAGCTCCATTTCGTGCGGCTCTCAGGCGAAGCGGGGAGATGGAGAGTGCTGGGGGAAAGCGTGCGGGGGTCTTTAAGAGCCTGTAGGATGCGTGGTGGCTGCGCTGATGGGCCAGACAGTATGGATATGAACGGCTGGGCGAGTACTGCACTCTAGTACCCGAGCCAGTCAGAATGAAGATGACATACGGGCGCTGTTTCCTGTCGTACCTCGCACAGCTTGCCGAGGCACGCCTGATCGTCGATTTCGATGAGAATGCCCACTTTGGTCCGCACCTGTGCGTCCTGTGCGAGAGTCAGAGCAGGCCCACGGAAAGACAGCGGGAAGATCTCTCTGAACGCCCCCCGAGCACAGTGCGACGCTCACGTTCAGTCCCGACGCATCACAGCACGCGAGTCCGTGTGCGTCAATCGACTTCAGTTGCTCCACGTCATGGTTGTAGACCCTCACACGCCCCTTGAGCCCCCCAACGAGATCGCTCTGGACGAGGCCCTCGACGCGCTCGATCCCCTGCGACATCTCAGAGGTGACGACGGTCTTCACGGAGACGGCAGCGATTCACGAGGCATCGTTCCCGCTCAACCACGATCAGTGTGCGATGAGCGCGTCCACCTGTCATTCCCTGACCGGCGCTCGACCGCCGTCATGCACATCGTGCTCAAGGTGGATGCAAGCCCCGGTTGTGGAGGGATCGCTTGGCCTGCCGGCGAGGTCCACATCCCCGTCTTGAGCATCCTGGTCCTGCTGTAATGGTACCCATCACAGGTTCTTGCAAATTACCTGGCACTCCGCGGCAAGGAATATTGCACAGGAAGGGCGGTATTGGAGCTGGGCAGTGGAACTGGCCTCGTTGGACTCGTAGCAGGAAGACTCGGCGGCAACGTTTGGATAACCGATCAAGCGTCAGTCAGCATGCCCCAAGTCCCGTTTTATGGCACATGCCTGACCTGGATCACACAGGCCGTTACTGGACATCATGCAGACAAACGTAAGACTGAATCAGCTAGAGTCATCCGTCGTCGTGTCCGAATTGAACTGGTGCGCGGAGCCGACCTTTGCCATCATCGCCGATGTAGTGACTACGGAATCTCAGGGGGGAAGCACTACCTGCAGGAATACCCCGACCTGATCTGATCCTCGTCGCAGATTGCGTTTACTTTGAGCCGGCGTTTCCACTCCTGGCAGCGACGCTCTCCAAGCTGGCCACGGAGGCGACGGAGGTGCTGTTTTGCTACAAGAAGAGGCGAAAGGTATCGTCTCCCCTCTGGAGAGGTGCCTGTGCGACTCACTGCTAGCAGGCGGACAAGCGCTTCTTCAGCCTACTCAAGAAGAACTTCAGCTGGAAAGAGGTAAACGCCCCAGGTTTACTTGTCTAGTAGCACACTCAAGCCCCCGCAGGTGGAAGATGACCCAGCTCGCGAGAAGTACAGTCGAGAGGCCATTACGCTGCTGAAGTTGCACAGAAAGCCACAAAGTGATCGAGACGTTTGAAACTTGGCGCTTGTGCGTGGGAGACATGTTCAGCAAATCCCGTCTACCATTCTCCTAGGCAACATCGAATAGTGTGTAAGAACCAAGCTTTCTGTCACTCTGCTACGGAGGTATCATTGTCTTTATCTATTGCTGGACAATGAGCTATCATCACGGTCATTTCGCCCGGGCGCTGACCTGCAACCCATGGATTCCCCGGATCTCCTGCTTCAAAACCTCAGTGACGAGCTTGTGCTGCTTCACTGTCGGCAGGTCCTTGAACGAGCTGCTGGCAATCTTGATCGCAAAGAACGAGCCACATCCTCCTACACACAGTTCATTCGTGCTTGAGTAGCGTACGACCGTCGGGCTACTGACCAGAAATGTCCTGTACTGCAAGCTCGGACGGGGAGAAGTGTTCGGTTAGCTTGGTGATTATCATGCCCTCGGTGTTGGCGGACTGCGAGGCGGGTGTCGACAATGAGCGCAGGGCGGACCCCGGCGCTGCGAGGCGTCTCGACAGCGACGAGAACATGTCCAGGGCCAACGCTTTGCCGCCGCCCATAGAGCCGTCGTCACGTGCCCGGCGCTGACAGGTGCGATACTACTGCGAGTCTGCCCGTCCAATGCACATCCTTCGCGCTGTGCTGCAGCCCGCGTTCCGCCGCCTTCATGCGGTCCGTCCGCACTCAACGAGCATCCTGAGCTCGCACCTCTTTCCGCGACCACCAGTTCGCCCATCTCTTCTGCGGACGCCCTCTTTGGCGGTCAACAGATTCAGAGCTCTGTCCCTTCCCGGCTCACGCGCGTTGTCGACTGGTACTGTCCAGCCCGGCGCGGGCTCAAAGCTACCTGTGTTGGCACCACCTGCGGTCGGCCGCTGGCTTCTCTTTTCGTCTGCGCTAGTCTTTGCCGTCATCGTCGTCGGAGGTGTCACGCGTCTCACAGAGTCTGGTCTCAGCATCACAGAATGGCGGCCCATAACCGGTATCATACCCCCACTCAGCGACGAGGACTGGAATACCGAGTTCGACAAGTACAAAGCGACTCCAGAATTTAAGCTGTCAGTGCGTTCCCCCAGCGCGACCTCGTCGACCGTTGGGTAAATCATGTTGACAGCATAAACCACTCAATCTCGTTGGGCGAATTCAAGAATATTTTTTACATGGAATGGGGTCACCGCGCCCTGGGCCGCATCATCGGCATCGCGTTTGTGCTTCCGCTCTCTTATTTTGCGGCCAGAAAGAGGCTTGCTGCTTCGATGCCTGCCAAGCTCACCGGCATGGCACTCTTGCTTGGCTTCCAAGGGGTCCTCGGATGGTACATGGTTAAATCTGGCCTCGAGGACTCGATCATGCAAACGCCCGGCGCGGTGCCCCGCGTTTCCCAATACCGTCTGGCAGCACATCTCGGTACTGCCGTCCTGCTTTATGCGGGAATGCTTGGAACAGGTCTGGCAGTCGTGAAAGATTGGAAATATGCTCGTAGCGGCCTCTGGAGCGGATCGAAAACCATGTTATGGCAGGAGGTCCTCTCCAACCCTGTGGTCAAGCGGTTCTCTCGATACTCTCGCGCTCTAACGGCGCTTGTATTCCTGACGGCGTTGTCTGGTGGGTGATAGGTCGAGTTGGTGTGTGTACTATCACTCACGCGGATGCGGAAGGCGCTTTCGTCGCGGGTTTGGATGCCGGACTGGTATACAACGAGTTCCCATTGATGGGTGGTCGCATCGTACCCCCCTCGGACGAACTTTTCTCTACCGCGTACGCCAGGCTTGCTGACGGATCTGATATCTGGTGGAGAAACGTCTTTGAAAACCCCACCACCGTCCAATTTGACCATCGTGTCCTTGCAAGTTTTCTTCTCCGCTCGCTCTTCATTTCGGTGATGATCTCCGCTGCAGGCAATGACGACATACTTTAGCACGTGTCTCCTTTTCGCGCACAGTCGCCAGGGTGCCGTTCGCTCCATTTTACCGCCGCTTGCTCGGGTTTCGGTAACGGCTGCCTTCGTTATGGCGAACGTCCAGGTTTTGTTGGGATTGGCTACCTTGCTATACCTCGTTCCAGTTCCTGTGGCGGCTGCGCATCAGGCGGGTAGCGTGGCGTTGTTGAGTACGATGGTGCATTTGCTCGTCGCGCTTCGTCGGCCTGGCTTAGCGGCTCGGCTTTGGCGGAACGCTGGCAAAGGGGCCAAGAAGCTCGATCGAGGAGTCTAATGCGGCGCCGTTCTTAGATTGTCGCATCCACACTCAGTTATTTTTATCGTATATTGTCCCTCCAACACGCGAGGGGAATCTACGGTCCCTGCCTCTGCATTGAAAGCGCGGTATTACACAGCGAAGCATTGTATATTGGCAAATTTTTCAACCCGACATCTGTACATCCTCGGCCGCTGCCCCTGGAGGCCCGCCCGCTGGGGCTTTGGCATCCATGCTTTCCAAGTAGAGCCACACCGCTTCTCCCTCAATGATGCGGAATTTACCTTGAGGAGACATGGGCCTTTCGTGACGACCGGTTGGACCGATAACCCCAACCGACGTGTTGTTGATGTTGAGTTCTTTATCCTGCTGCAGCGTCTCGCGGAGCGCATGCAAGCCGTGCTTGATCAACTCTTCCAAAGTACCTTTGGGGGGGGCAGAATGAGTTACAAGTCCAACGCCACACGATCGAGGAGACCAACAATCAGAAAAGCTCTCAAAGTGCTTCTCCAGATACGTCTTGGCACTTTGGCTACGTGCTCCGATCGACATGGCAAAGTACTCGTACGAGTTGCCCGAGGGTGAGAACTCAAACAGGTGGGGTCCTGTTTGATCCTGTCCAATGACGAGGAAGCCAACGCCGTATGGCCGACGTCCATACTCTTGCGTGTTCACCTGCGCCTCTAAACCGTGCAGGAGATGACGTGGACGTTCGTGTGGGCATGAGATCGTGCAGACTCACTGTCTGCGATGGCAGAAACCAGTCTGTTCACGGGCATCGGGCGATTGAATACCATGCGCTCGTTGAGAGCTTGCTGCCGCATGAAATTACTAGCGTCGTGGTCGCGTCCAGCGCACCGGTCGTACGAAAAGGCGAACCGTCGTACCTCAGCACACGTGCGTCCGACGTCAGTCCTGCGATGGCGATGCCGACGTGGTCGTCTATCCGGAACATCTTTTGTTGATACGAAGCCAGCTCGCCCGTAGAACGCTGTCGGGGAATCGTCAAGACACGTGTCGACAGCACGGCGCAGACGCGGGCGTGCACACCTTCAATGCCAACAGTATGGCGTGGGTCTTTGATCGCAAGCCGACCGCCGCAGATCCTTGCTTCACGGCCTCGAGCGCATACTCGACCTGATGGAGGCGACCTTGTGGCGAAAAGACAGTGTTGTCGGAGTCGTATGTGTTTCTGAACTGTGTCTGGGGTGAGCATCGCGCAAGACAAGGGAATCGACCCGCGGACAGACCATGATGGCAAGCAATTGACGAGGCTTGCAGGTGACGCGTCCTGATCGGTATCCGGACTGCACGCGTCACGTGAATGGGCACCGACCAGAATAATTAGGAGCCATACAGACAGGATTACAGTAGTCTATTTGGTTCATCGTGTGCCCTTCTTTTCAGCTCGCCACTCCTTGAATATACCATCCAGGCTTTTGTATATCAGATGCGAAGGCAAACACCTGATTATTTCACCAATCTTCTCTTCTGCCTCTGTCTTGCCCTTTTCGCCATTTGCCTTTTGTGCATACTCGATCGTCATGTAGAACATCGCGAGCACGGCGAGAGAGACGTGTGTCTGTTGTGCTCCGTGTGCTGATGATTGCGAGAATGCGGCCAAAAGAGGGCCCGAGATACTGGGCGCAGATATAGCAGGCGCAGACTGAGAAAACGGTGTTGCACGTTCTCCGCGAACAAGCCTCAATAATATCTCCAAGAGGTTGTCGACTTCAGTCATATGTGTCTTGAGAAAACGCTGCCGCTCATTCTGAACTCCCACTGGTGAGTTGGCCGCCCAACCCTCGAGGACGGTCCAAATCGTAGGAGCCTACTAAAGAGTCAGAAAAGGGTGAAAACCGAAGAGAATCACGCAAACCGGATCAGGATCTGCGACCTCGATCTTCTTCTCCCAGCCGCCTGCAGCCTCACCAGCAACCCAAAACATACGCCCAAACATGCTTTTCAACCACTCCTGCACGTCACCGGACTTTACCCACTTCGGCTCCGACAGAGGTCGGTCTGTGTCGAGATGCACGATAAGCTGTACTTTGGATGGAAGCGACACTTTCGAGAACGAAGGTATTGTCTCGTCAGCAATGCAGGAACCTAAGACGGTCGGTAGAGGCAAGTACGATTTAGTAGCCTCCGAGAGCCCTTCAACCTGGAAATTGTCAACACCTGCATGAACGAAGCGCGGGCCACACGTACTAGCACGCCTTTTAGTCTCTCTTCGTCTTCTTTTTCAAGAGACATGTGTACCTCAATCCGACCTTCAGCTCTATACACACGAAGGTACTCGACGACCTCGGCATCGACAACCAGTCGTCTGCTACCTGCTGCATAAGAGATCGAGAGGCGGTTTGCAGAGGGGGTCTTCCGTTTCTTGAGTGACGTAGTCACTTGCCGGTGTGATGACTCGCCGTAGGTAGAGCTGGATGACGTTGACAATAGCGTGTTCGACGTTGGAGAAGCGGGTGGCTCTGGTAGATGCTCTTGGTCATTGTCGTGACGATCATGGACAACTTTTTCGTCTGGTTGAGCATAGTGTAAAGTATCCTCGATGTGTGCCATTATCTCTTCCTCCTGTGAGAATAGACCGCTGTCCGGACTGTCGTCGACAACAGTCGACGCATACGAAGGGTGAGGTTGTAACGCCTTTGGAGCGGCAACGGTCTCAGCTCCGTCGCCCACATGTTCAGCTTTGAGGATCTCTGTATCAAGGAGCCCTGCATGGTCAGCAGACTGCTTGTGTGGCTGAGGCACATCAGTTTGCGTGACGGAAACAGGGGGGGGTGCAGAAGCCCGACTAGACGAAACATCAAAAGAAGAACTCAAGGACGAAGAAGATTGAGAAGCAAGATGAGACGGTTCAATGAAGGAAGAGTGTCCGCCAAGCACTGTCTCGTTCCCATTGTCAATGCTAGGCTCACATTGTGGAGGCTTTGTGGCCTCTACAATAGCGGGCTCTGCAGCCCCTTCAAGCATGAAGACAGCATCCGCGTTCGGCTGACTTGGTGATGAACCAGATATGCCATTTTGGGCAGCCGCAACTGATACGGGGGCACTACCTGCTGCCAGCTGGTTTTCGTCCCCGGTATCATGAATCGCAACAGTGGTGCCACCATCACCGGAAGAACCAATCCCATGTCCATCAATCAGGGTGCCTTCAGGAGCAAGAGTTAGTCGCTGAAGCCTCCAGGGGGTCGGATGGACACTCTCCATCCGGATTCGGAAGCATCCATCACAACGACATTCGAGACCAGTCGGGAACTCACCATTGATAATATCACCTCCGAGCCCAGGAATGGCCGGCTCACTGACTGCAACGTGAGGGTCTTCGACATGGCTCACACGCAGCTGACTGTCATCCTCGTCACCAGCGTGCTGCCCGGCACCGTCGACCACAACGTCAGCAGTATCTGCATCGTCCTCGGCAATAGCAGCCATAAGCCAGTCACCTTCGCTGGCAGTCTCGGCTATGCTCGGTGCAACGCTACCCCGGCCGATTCCATCCATGTCAACACTAGCGGTATCGCTCACTTGGCTTCCGCGGGGCGGAGGTGGCCGCCCTCTGCGCTCTTCTGCGTCACCATCATCATCCTCAAGCTTCTTGCGCTTGCCTTTGCGCGAATCCATGGACAAGGTCCCATAAGTGTAAGAAGAATTGTGTGGAATTGGATGCGAATCATCCGGCGAGACGGGTGTGTGGAAATAAATGCGGATGCGAGATGGTGGGGGAGAGCTGAGCGAAGATGGCTCCCCAAGGGAAGGCTCAACCTTGTCATCAGCGACTGCTGGTTCATCCAGAGTGACATGTTCATCGCTGTGTGCAGTCTGGTCAGCACGTTCACCACTAGAGAGATCATTCGACTGTATCGGTTCTTCCTTGACAATAGCAACTGAAGAGTCAATGTCAGAGACGATCCCCTCTTTACCCTCCGGCTTGATTGCGGAAGGAAGTACGCCCCATGTCCAACCGAGCTCGGGCATCTCAAGCCCCACAATCTTAAAGTCGGTGAGAGTGCGGCGGTTCTCGTCCTTCTTACCACTACTCGCAAAACTTCCAGACGATGCATCGCGATTGCCCAATTGAATACTTGAATTATCCTGTCGCGCAGCACGACCTGCAGAATGGCCCTGTCCCCTTGATCGAAAACCAGCGTTGCCCATATTTCCCTGATGGTGCTGCTGATGTCCCGCATTAAACGACCCACCTCTGCGGCTGTGGAAATCTTGTTTGTTGCCAAAACCACCTCGCGAGCCATGACCTCGCAAAGAGCCTTGCTGATTGCCACGGCCGCCGCCGCCGCCACCGCCACCGCTCATGAACCCGCTGCCGCCTCGACCGCCACGCTGACCACCCAGGCTACCTCGGTTTCCGCCCATGGAACCTCCCCTTCCGCGGCCGGTGCCCACAGAACCGCCACGGCCACCCATACCACCTCTGTGGTTCCCACCGAGAGGTACCTGGTTGGCACCTTGCTGATTTTGATTCGGGCCGTGCATGGGGTTCTGGGGAGTAGGTGGAGGTTGGAACTGCGGCTGAGGAGGTGGACCCTGCTGACGTTGTCCATGCTGATGCTGATGATTTGTGTTCGGACCATCGAATCTTTGTCGTTTTGCGGGAGGAAGATGCTGCGGGGGGGTGTGATGTATTCCGTGATTATGTCGGGGTTGTTGCGACTGCTGGGGTTGTTGTGGAGGGAAGTACGGCTGAGGGGGAGCAATCGCTTGAGGGGCCTGGGGGTAAGTCGGCGGGGAGATGATAGTTTGAGGGGGCTGGGGTACGTAAGCCTGAAAACCAACGGAAGCTTGATAGGGATTATACTGGGGTTGTGGCTGGGGCTGAGGTGGGGGGGGCGGGGGTGGGGCCATCGGCTGTACCGGCTGGTAATGTTGGGGCGGTTGTTGGTGATGCTGCTGCTGCCTTTGCTGCCAATGCATGTTCTGACCGCCATAGCCATAGTTCGCGTACAAAGCACTCTGTTCCGGAGGTGGCCTCTGAGGTTGCGGCGTGCTCCACTGCGGGTTGTATGCGACGGGGGGAGATGCAGTTGACGGTTGCTGGGCTTGATGATGGGCAGCGGCCGCGGTCCAATATGCAGAATAGTCTGGGAGGCCTGCTGGGGGAGGGCCAGGAGGAAGGGGTGGTTGGGGAGTAAAAGTTGGCTGGGGAACGAATGGATTTTTGTTCATGGCAGCGACGGAGAAGGATCCTTGATCGCGTTCGCGTTGGCTACCGTCGTCGGCGACGGGTCGGTGCGGGCTTGTCGTCGTCTCAGACAGCGAGCTGGACCGTTCGCGAACCGGACTTGGAAAACACGTCCGACACTTAGTCATCCGCACAGACCCGTCTACAGCTACGATACAATCTCTCCCCCACCCTCCTGGTGCCGGACTGCACGGGTGAGCTTCTGGAGCGATCCGTCTTTCTCGTCTACTTTGTTCACAGTCCCACCTTCAGCAGTCCTCGTCCTTTTGATGCACTTTGGACCGGCAGGAGGACCCGGGCATTTGTCGACCTTGTTAAAGTCTACGTGCGACAAAGGGTCTTCGGAGTGTTGTAAATGTAGCTCGTGTTCATTCGTTGTCGTCCAAGACATGTTCGCGTGGTAGTGATGCATGTCAGTGGGAACCGACGCTCCACAGCGCCCAACAACGAGGCTTCCAATTTCTTTACCCCATGTCAGACCGCGATTGGCATCGTACGGAGAGCTACGCACAAAGCTCGGGCAGCGACCCTCAAGGGCAGTCCCTCAAGCCAGTCGTCCATTATCCTGACGAGCTTGACGATGCACTCTCGGCGCAATATTTCAATGCCCCCTCAAGGCTTGAGCCACATGGCATGCCTTTCGCAAGCACCGACGACGACGACGACGGAGACGATGTCGAATTCGACTTGGATGACGACGAGGACCTGGTCGATGGGGAAGCAGAGCTCAAGGAGCAAACGGGAGTCAATCTGAGGACGAGACGCTGGACGACTTGGCGGTTTGTCCGTTTCTCGGGCGCGTATGGATCCCGCTGAGGCCGTCGTCCCTAACAATAGCCTGTTCACCGTCTTATTCTCCTCTTTGATTGGCTCCACCTTCCTTGCTGGAATTTTGGTCACACCTGCTCTGCTTGTCCACTTCTTCTGGTACAGACCCCATCCAACCGATCACCGGCGTTATGTGGACCGCAACATCCAAGCTTGGCTCATTTGGGCGGCAGCCAATGTCGTCATATCCTGGGCTCTTGCGATGATCGTAGATATCATACCTGCGATCGCACGCATCTTTATATCCATTTCGTGGGGCCATGTTTCCGAGGAGGTCAAATCCCATGTCGAATTGTACGATTCTGTCAAAAATACCTTGAAGCCTGTGTTGTACGCTGCCAGTGCCTGGCTCAGCTGGGTCATATTATTCCAAAACATATTCGAGCTACACACCAGCAATCAGGGCGGCACCAGCGTTGCTCCGTACACTGATCGCGTGAGTCTTCTGCGAAATTCTAATGGCACCACGGGCTAACTGACGTCCGTAGGTGGCTCAAGCCATCGAGTTTATGTTTTTTTTAGCACTTGTAGTATGCGCTCAAGGAATGATATCCCATGTTATCGGTATGAAAAAACGCTCAGCTTTCGCACAAACTTACCTCGCTTCGTAGCCTTCGCATTTCATCGGACTGCTTACAAGGAACGTCTTGAGGAGCTGAAACACGGTCTGCGCGTCATCGAAGAGCTTCGCAGGTACAAACCACGGGTTCGACAGCACAGTAACCGACTCAGTGGTGGGCATGGCATGTTCAACTTTGGTTTCATCTACCCTTTTGGCGAAAAAGACACCAACCATCGTCAGCGCGACGAGAGTGGCTGCGATGGTGGTAATGATGCTGATACTGAGGACGACAAGTGGAAAGGAAAGAGAAGACGCACGGGCTCCCAGCTTGATGATATCAGTCCAGATTCGCATGAATTGGAAGAATTAAAGACCCCTACGAGCCAGTCCTCCTTCGGCGCATCCCCTGAAAAACAGGATACATCTCACGAAGACCGTCCCTCACGCAAGCGTGCTGATGATCAGCACACGGACCGTCAGGGAGAATACAATCCTGCCATTCAAGCCGCGCGAGTAATCAAGTCGGCCGTATTACATGATGCTCGTAACATCAAGGGGAGTGGCAATATTTTGGGCGGATTGGGGTTCGGTGTCAACTCGGTCCATGAAGCCAAGGTATGGCGGTATCCTATTCGTACATGGTTAGGACGACTCAAATTCCTTTTGTCGTAGCGGTTGGCTCGAGCTATCTATAAGACGTTCCGTGATCGCCACAGGAAGTATCTGCTTCCCGAAGACTTCCACCCCGCGTTTGCCACTCCTGAGAAAGCTGAAGAAGCATTTCGCGTTTTCGATAAAGACAACAACGGCGACATCTCAAAATCTGAGCTCAAAGCCACTATCCTACGCATTTACAAGGAACGGCGGTTCCTGTCCCGGAGTATGCGTGATGTTGGCGTGGCTCTCAGAACACTTGACCAAATATTGTTGTTGTTCGCCTTTATCATATTATTCTTCATCTCAATGAGCGTGTTTGGCGTCAACGTTACCAAGTCATTGACCAGCGTGTATTCGTTGGCGATTGCAGCAAGTTTTGTCTTCAAGAACGCAGCTAGCAACATGTTTGACGCCATCATCTTTTTGTTTGTAACACAGTACGTCTGTCTGCTTGACTTAATTCCGTCCTCGCTAACATTGTTCGAGCCCATTCGACTCGGGTGACCGGTGCTTCATCGACAGTGAGATTTGCGCAATAAATCAGATGACATCTAACCAATGTCCACATAGCTGACAATTTGATAGTGAAGAAGATGGGATTATTCGCAGTAGGTCACCAGATCTTCACTGTTTTTCCTTTGCATCCTCATACCACCATACAGACGTTGTTCGTTCGCTCAGATGGCACTGAGACATATTACTTCAATAGCCAGCTTTTCACAAAGTTTATGTAAGTTTCTGCTCGTAGATCTGGTGCATAGAGGGTTGATAGATGAGATTGCAGAACGAATGTTCGCCGGAGTGATGTACGTAGCTATTTGCTTGCCACATACTCGACTGACCATACTGCAGAAAATGGTCGAGTCGCTCACAATGCAGGTCGCTTGGCGTACACCCTTGGAGAGGCTGGACGCGCTTGAAGCCCGTTTAAACGAGTGGCTCGCAACAGAAGAAAATCGATGGTTTCAACCAACGACGTCAATCATTCTGCAAGCTATTTCATTCCAGCGTCATCTCGACATCACCATCACTATCCCCCACAACTCGTACGTGTATTCGATGGGGAATCTTGGGACTATCTAAAACAGACATACTTTCAGGACGTGGCAGTAAGTGTCAATGCTCGGCCTCTTTCGCCGACTCTTGCGATCTGACGTGTACTGTCATGCAGAGACTGGGGACTGAGAAACGCGCGGAGGACTGCGTTCCACGCTGCTGTTCAGCATTATTGCCAGCAGCTCGGCATTACCGCATACGAATCCCCCATGCCGCTGATCTACCTTGACCCGGTTGAGCAACAGTATACGTCTACTGTGACCGAAACGGAACAACGCTCTCAAGACCACTCACACCGAACGGAAGGATCTGCGAGGAGTTTCCTGGGCTTCACGCCTCCTGATAAGCGGGGCTCACAGTTGTTGCGGGCGAGGAAGAGCAAGAGTCGGAAGGCAATGTTGCGCGGCGTTGGTGCCAATTGACCCCTCGCGGTACACGGTGGGATGAGAAGCGGACACGCTGTATGTACCCGTGTATGTCAGGATGGTTTGCACGTGTCGTGATTACGGAATGGGCGTGGAGGTATAAATACTGGCTCCTCGTCGTGCATGGTTTAGTCTCGGTTGCGGCGACGTCCAGGGCAATGAGCGTTGCAGATCTTTATGACCTCGAACTCATCTGGTGAGGAGCGCTGACACCGTATGTCACCCGCAGACACCTGATTGCTTCCGCTCAGGCCGTCCCTGGACCCGACAGACGTGATCGTGACTGGCACGTTTGACCAGGTGCGAGCCTCGTCCGTCCTGTTTTTCAAGAGAAGGGCCTCACCCCTCGTCTGGCATGTAGTGGTCGTCTTCCATTCGTTTGGCCAAAGGCGGCGCTGGTTTTTTCGGTACCGTCCAAGTTCCATGGGGGCAAAAGGTCGCGTACAAGTTCATCGTCGACGGCCGCTGGCAATGTCGCGACGACCGGCCCCAGGAGGACGACGGGGATGGGAACATGAACAACATCCTTCAGACACCCGAAAAGCCTGAGCTTGCTGCGGCGCCCGCCCGTTTGACCATTCCTCTTGAGGGCGCGCCAAGCGAGGGGCATGGCGATGCTGAAAACATGGTGACTGCCGTGGAATTTTTTCCACCGCCTGAACCTGCCGCGATCAAGGGGTCACTTCCACTTCCAATCCCGCAGATTACCGTGGACGGTCTTGGTCAGGCACCTTCCTCTATGAACGGGTCCAAACTGGTGCGTGCACTTCACCCAGCCCTTATGGCCGCATATTAATCTGCCTCCCTTACGTAGAATACCGCAGCAGCCACGGAGGGCAACATTTCTCCTGCTTTGGTGACAGAGCTTGTGGAGGCCGTGCCGTCCGAGCAAGCACCTACTTCACATGATGTCTCCACACCCAGTGATAACGGCGCTGATCCGCTTCCGCTGATCAATGGGGATGGGGCGGCGTCGGATGGCCTCGTGTCCGACCCTCCAGTTCAGCTCAGCGCAGGAGAGGCCTCCATCTCCCCCGTTGTATCTCACGTCGTGGAAGCTGTGGTCAAGCCATCAGAATCCACTGTGGATCAGTCCGGTGCCCAGGCTGATGTTTCTCCTGCTGCGGTCCCGGAACCCGCTGCAAAACAGCCCGAGGTGAACCCTGTGGAAGCTGTAGCACAGGGGCACTTCCAGCCAGTCCCGGCGGTTCTTGATGTTGCAGCCTCTACTCCCCCCTCGAGCACTTTGACTCAGAAGAAGCGACGATCCTTCTTCGCGAGAATCAAACGCATATTCGAAAAGGACAAGGACAAACAGGAGAGAAGGGAAAAGGACAGGCGTTGAACCCGTTTCTTGTGTTTTCCCTCTGGTGATTTCATCATGCCAATGCCTTGGATACGTTCGCATCCGATGACGAGCTGTTATGCCTCCCCTTACGTCGAACAATTGATACCAGTGCACCATCATCATCCTAGACTTCAATTTATCATACCTACAACTTAAGTTGGGCTCGGGTACCTCCCGGCAAGCACGTTGACCGTGTACATACTATGATTTACTCTCGGGTTACGAGCTTATGGATGAATCTCCAGAGTGATCCCTGTTGCGCTTCAGTATCTGCGAGCAAGAGATCTATGGATGGCGTACCGGCAGCAATCGTTTCGCCGCCTCGCCTCAGCAGAATGCGCCCCATATCCTTGTTCGCGGCGAACGGTTCAATCGGAATGGGCCTCGGAACGGCGCCAGGCCCAGAAAGGCCGTCACCTCGTAGGGTGATTTCGACTTCTGCTGATGTTCCCTTGGTCAAAACACTGCGTGATCACGTTGAGCTGAAACGCGAACGGACCCAAAGAAAAGATCCTACCGCGGATTCTTTTTGGTCACAGAACCGGTGGCTCGATCAAGACTTGCGATCAATTTCGAGATCGTTGCAGGCACGTCTCGGGAGTGATGGAACAACTCGACCTGACCGGTCACTTGTCATCAACGGTTCCCTAGATCAAGGTGCTAGGGTGCACATACCGATGCACCACTAATAATCGGGAGTTGAATATCGAACACGATGATTCGTGCACTGAAGGAGGTCGCGAGCGGGACAAGGCCATCTGGTGGACAGAGGACACTGCCAATGTTAAGATGAATAGGATCGGTCCCAGTGAGGTAGAGTGTCACGCTGGACCCGGCAGCGGCCCAAGGTACGCTCTTGTCATCGAGATCAATCGCTACAAGACGTCAGACACGCCGTGAGGCCAGGAAATTCGAGTCAACCATACATTTGACGACGGTGCTCTCGTCTCCTGGCAGAACTCGCAGTCGTTCCCCAACCTGGACAACGCCCCCAAATATCCGTCCACTGATACCTATTCCAGAACTCTGTCCCTTGAAGACATTCGAGATCGGAAGTCTCAGCGGTGACTCGATGTCTCGCGCCGGGGGTTCCAGCTTATCTAGAAAGCGATCGTGAACAAGATGCAATGGCACGGTTGGTCGAAGGCACCTAAAAGATCCACCAAGGTCGGTCCGTTATACCATCGAGACAATGCTGATGCTTCAGGTGCT
Source organism: Boletellus deceptivus (assembly GCA_038090195.1). NCBI lineage: Eukaryota > Fungi > Basidiomycota > Agaricomycetes > Boletales > Boletaceae > Boletellus > Boletellus deceptivus. Next base: position 45,984 of record JBBPMG010000049.1, read on the forward strand.
CTTCGTTCCACGAGGTTTACACCGAGCAATGCGCCCACTGGTACAAAGCTTGTTCTTGAAGACTGGAAACCTGACTGACCAAAGAATGCCCTCAGGTGCTCGCACACTTTCTCATACCTATCTTGTTCCCAGTTTACCTAGCATCGTGTTATCAGTAGAGTCCAATACTTGTTTCTAATCGTGCGAAGTCTGACTTGATCTAGTTTGTTCACTGCAATGACTACTTGTGACACCCCGAGACTTCGCACGAGGATCAGATGCTCCCGGGTCTGTCCACCGCGTTCGAAACCTGCCTCAAATTCCCCCGTGGTAGCATCGACTACAAGGAGTGCGCAGTCTGCTTGAGACGCCCCCGATATCATATTCGGAATGAAGTCCTTGTGCCCAGGAGCGTCTAGAATTGTTATCTGTCGGTTTGTTGTCGAAAGGGACTGCATTGCAATGTCCATGGTAATGCCCCTATGCGGCAAGTGCTCAATCGACAAGCACGGGCGATTGACATCAACAAACCGTTCTCTCTCTTCTTTCGTTCCGTCGAGCTCCCAAGCCCAGCTGAAGCTACTTTTCCCAGCTCTATTGCTCTCCCTCTCGTTTACATGGCGTGACTTTTCACTGACGCGTCCAAGTTCATACAACAACCGGCCCATCATTGTTGACTTGCCTGCATCAACGTGCCCTTGACGAGCAATAAGGTGCGCAAGCGTCGGGATCACATCCTTGTACTTACCTATAACTACCAAGGCAACCCCCTTCCTTTTACCTTGGCCAGATGCCCGAAGTTCCTTTCTCACTTCCTCCAACAGCCTCACCCTATCTAATGTCACCCTGGGGGGAAGTTCATCCACAATGGGAGAATCATTTTCTCGAGGATGCAAGTTCGCCGCCGAGAGGTCAAATAGCAACTGATCCAAACCTTCGCTATCCCGCCTGGCAGGGGTGGAGGCTCCTGATCTCCTCGAGGGCTGTGAACTCGTACCTCCCCTCTTCGACGATTTAGTGGGCGTTCCGATGGGCGACAATGCCCGAGATGTCGGGGTGCTATAGCCCGAGGTAGATGGTGTCTGAGGTGTCTTCCTTTGAGCAGCAGCTTTCTGTGCCTTGTCGCGCTCCTTCGCGGCTGGGGTGAGGAATATAAGAAACAGGATCAGCACAACACATTCCATTGGAAAACAACAGTAATATAAGTGTACATCTGCCGATAAAACCAGAATGAAATAAAGTGATAAAGCTTAGGGGAATGGGAATTCGAGCGAATGTCTGGATGAGTGTCACTTCCGCTGCGCCAAGGCCGTCCCACGACGGGCATTGAAGACAACGTCGTCAGGACTGGGAACATCGAATGCGAAGGAAGTAGACCGAACGTTGAGGTCTGGAGAGGTGGGAGACATTGCCAGGCTCCGTCTGGACCGTTCTGGGCCGCAGCCAAGTGTCGATCTGCTTCGGGAAAGTGACGCTTGGTACATATCGACGAGCTTTAATTCTTCCCTCCCGTACTTGGGTGATTTACAATCCTTGTCCTTGTCTTCGGAGGGCGTCAGAGGATTATTGAGAAGTAAGGAAGCGAAGGCCGAGGGTGACGCACGCGAACGGGGAGAGCTCGGGAGGAAGAGCGGATGTGAAGACGGGAGTGAGCTTTCGTCATCGGTTGCACTTAAAGAGGACGATGATTTCGCTCGTGTTTTCTTTACTTTCAATGCCAGCTTCGATGACCGCGCTTCTGCGTCAGACATCTGAATTAGCGGCATAGGATCTAGGGCCCGTGTAGTCGATAGACTCTGGAGAGACTGGTAAGTAGTGGTGATAGCGGTTGTCGCAGTAGCCCCGTTCGCGATGGGAGTAAGGTACTCCGTGTGGGGTCTAGGAAGTTCCTTTGGGGGGAGTACCGGCACTTGCGGAACAAGAGCGTGAGAATTGGCCTTTGCTTGGGCAAGCTTCGCTAGCTTAGATTGGGGACGCGCTTTTGCATCTAGCTCACTCCGCGTCACGAGTAGTTCGGTGGGAACGGACGAGCGGGGCGAGAGCGTGTTCCTCTCTGGTTTAACAGTGGAGACCGAGATATCGGACACGTTGTCCGCCTCCTTCCCTAGCGTTGCTTCTTGGTCGTGGGCTTCCAGATCCATGGCGGTCTGTATTGCCTTGCGCACATGAGAAGACATGGATGATGCCGTGGTAGATGGCGTTTTGACAGAGGGCGACGACTTGACCGAAGCAGCGGATGTGGGCTTTTCGGGGGTGCGAGGTGCCTTGACCGATGGTAACGGTTGCTCAGAAACTTCCGAAGGAGGGGGCCTGGCAGTTGTGGCGCATGAAGCCAGCGAGAGCCGAGATTCAGTAGATGGACGCAAAGCTGGATATGTGAGTACAGAGGTTGACTCCAAACCCGATGATCGAGAGCTGGATATGGTGCTAGCCCGCGAGCTTGCCAGCTCGGCAAGTTTGGATCGTTTGGTGGGCTGAACACGTTGTGGTAGGTCCTTTGGGGGAGGGGGAGGGGGCTTCTCGCTGGACCTGGATGTCAAGTCTGGGATGTCTGGGATGTTGTCTGTTGTTGGCATCGAAATACTAGGAGCGCGTGGAGGAGACCTTGGTGGCTCGGATTGAACCTCTGATTCCGCTGGCGTGTGAAGAGACGGCGCGGAGTCGTAACTGGAAAGACGCTTGATGGCTGAAGGAGATGGGGAAGGGGGTATCCTATTTGGATCAAGGGGTTGGCGCGAATAAGCGCCATTTGAGTGTGAACCTGAGAGGTTTTCCGAGCGTTCTGTAGATGGAATGAGTGAGGCCACAATGAAATTCCGGCAACGAAACTCACCGATGATATTCCCATAAGACGACATTGTCTCACTCGAGGACAGCGCGCGGGGGTTGTTCATCGCTACCAACTGCTGCCTGGAAGGCCAATGGCGAGACGGCTCAGTACGCTCAGTGAGTTCCGTTATCGTGCTGAGACGTGAGTAGCGATCGGGAGACATGAGATCCAAGGGAACATTAGCCGGATCGCCCTCTTGATCGTGATCGGGGTATTGATACGCTGGATGATAGTCAGGCTGAAATTGGCCTTGCTGTGCCAGAACGATCAAGGGAACACGCGGACGCCCCGAGTCCTCGATGTGCCCGACAGAGCTGGAGGGATCTTGCGGAGCTGGGACATGAGCACGGTGAGCAATGAAATGGTCACGCGATGTAGCCGAGTACGGAAAGGTAGTGATAATACGCACCTTGCTGCGGATCGTTTCCCCTGCGGCGGAAGCGGGACCACCAATGGGACTTAGGGCGGGTAGGGATAACATCATGAAGAAGCAGCAAAAGCAAAACTACGCTAACAAGAAGAGGAAATAGGATAGCCTACCTTTGCGTTCCCTTGCGGCAGCTCTGCGTTCTTGTTCTCCTGTGGAGAATGAGGGAGGGAGGGGCCGGACGAGGTGAGGCGACAAACCGAGCAACCAAGCAATGGACTGATCGATGTCGAAGTAGAACTGCCAGAGAGCGTTGCCGATGGTGGCATCGTCGAGGCCCGAGGTGACTTCGTCGCCGATTACGGCTCTAATGAGTTCGATTCCGGACTCCATCTGAGCTGGATAGGGAATGGGCAGAGAAGCGCGCGGGAGGGGCGACGACGCACCATGCTGCTCATCGGTCAACTCGTCGCCATCGTCGTCGAGGGCGGCGTCGTCCAGCTCGGCTGATGCGCACGGTGAGCGAGACTGGCCCGCGAGAGCGCAGGACGCACCGTGGATGTCGATGTTTCGTACGAGCCTGTGTCGAGACATGGGGACGACAAGACGGAGACCCAAACACGCTCAAACAGAACGCTCCTCCTCCGCTCCGCCCACGCCCATGCTCCGACTCGCGCTCGCAGGCGTCCGACGACGCGTCCCCTCTGCGTCCCCGTCCGTGTCGTGTCGCCTCCAGCGACAGCCGTTCTCCTCCACGTCCGCCAGGCCGTATGACCTTGCCAAGCTCGTCCTCGTCGGTCGCCTCGGCAGAGACCCAGAGCTTCGCATGACCAAGAACGACAAGGAATACATCTCGTCGGTCTCCCCCCTCTGCTTGCTGTCGTTCTTCATCCTCTCGCAGGTATTCCGTCGCAACCTCCAACTTTCCCCCTCCACCTCCGAATCCTGACGGCAGTAAGTCCTTGCCCCGCAGATGTCCCTCTTCTCACTCTGCGCGCGTCCCCAGCTCGCGTGGAAAACGGTGTTACCTGGCACCACGTCGTATCGTTCAACCCCACACAGAACAGCTACCTCCGAACGCTGAGCAAGGGGTCCAGAGTCTACGTCGAAGCCAACTATGAGCTGCGTGATCCCGATCCGAATGCAGACCCGTCTTCGCCCTCTGGTCAACGTCAGATTTTCCTCAGACACGGTGCGCTGCTTCTCTCCCGCCCTTGACTCTATCTCAGTCCTTTTTTTCAGAGACTATTCGGGTGCTCTCTGCGCCGCCTCAGCAGGACACAGAGACGCCGTCAGATCAAGTGTGACATTAACCTCTGCTTGTTTGTGTATCAACTGGTTAATGACACGTCCCCGCTCCGTAATCCCCATCTCCACCTACTGTACATGGTTCAAACGTCATCGTCCAGTGGTGTGTGTGGCCGGATGTGCTCCAACCCCACATCTCCGGCCCAACCCTTCTCTTGGTGAACGTATCGAACTTCTGACTGGCCGTATGAGCTTACCGCAATGCTGTCCCTGTGCTCCTGGTTTGCCATCGTCGGGACTGGTAGCTCGGTCTGGATGACTGACGAGGCAACGGAGAACCTTGCACCCGGTTGGGACTGTTTTTTGTGCACGTAATCCCGGATTGTCCCCGACACGAGCTAGTTGTAGCCCCTTGGATAAACCGAGTGTGTTCCACAACCGAGCAGAAGACGTACCCGATGGTCTTCATGGCTCGAACCTGAGTAACAGGCTGCTACAGCGATGGGACAACACGGTGCATTCTGCCAATCTGGATTGAGTCGCCGTCGGAGCACCCCGACGTATGATGCTTACATCCAACCATATGGGAAACGCTGGTCGACAAAGTGAATAAGAATCAGACCTTGCGGTGGAGCGAACCGTCACTCACCTCCTCCACGAACGGCAAACTCGCCCTCGACCCCCATTTGCTTTGCTGTCTTTCCCATCGCGCTCATGCCCTTCTCCACGTAGTAGCTCGAATGGCTTGTTCGTTTGACGACCGAGATCATACTCTCCAAGCATGCCCAGCTGTCTAGGCTGACATCGCTCTCCCCAGAGTGGTGGCCTAGATCCCCCGCGGTACACGCAAAGAGGGTGTGCCCGGCAATGGATTGTATTGAGATGACCATGCCTTTGCCCTTCACATGGCGAGAGCTCCCGCGGAAGCGCTTGCGGAGGGAGAGACCAAGCGTGACGGCGTCATTGGCTGAAAAGGTCGAGAAACGGAAGCTGCTCTCTTCCTTGAGCGTCTGGTTGGCGATGTCGGCGTCGGAGGGTATCATGGCGTGTATGGACGAGAACATGGAACGCGGGATCGCGGAGTGCTTCGACTCGACCCCCGCACGCAACAAGGCGGCGACGACAAGCCTCTTCCCGACACCCTGCGGCCCGCAGGAGGTCGGTCAGGTGACAAAACTCAAGCTATCACGTGCTCGTCATTATGGCGGGCAGTGGCCAGCTGCGCCTCGTCCGATGGACTTTCTGCACGACGTTGGCGGCGATCCCCTCAAGCCCTCTCTCTTCGAGCTCATCGCCCAAGAACAGCTCCGAGATCTCCTCCAGCCCGCACTCAAATATGTCTTGGCGGTGAGCTCCGCGCTTTCCCACCCAGCTCGTCGCTCGTCCTGATCCCATGCGAGGTCTTTGCACAACAATACCCGCGCTATCTCATCCGAATCGTGAATCGTCATGAGGAGTTCTATGCTTTGATCATGTTTTTCGTAGAGCGGCACTATCTGCGCAAGCACAGTGCGTCTTCTAGTCTTGTGCTGAGAGCGCCGCTCAGTCGTTCTAGATGCGTCTTTTGCGGAAAACTTTTATGGCTTGAAGAGACGCAGGCATCCCTGGATATCCACGGACAGAGCGACTGCTGCTGTCCGTGGCCCACCTCCCGCAGAAAAGCTCAGGAGCAGGGAAATATGGCGATCGCTTTTCTTCTTGGTCCGTTCACCGGTCTCGTGCAACGCTGCCCGTTGACTCTACTGCAGGTCGCCGTTCCGTACGTCCGAGCCAAGGCCCACGACTATTACGAACAACTGGGGGGAGGCGCTTCGTCAGATATACTCGACGATGCCGGCGATGGCCGTCGTGCACAAGCTCCCACCGATGACGTACGCTACTTCTATACCACGGCGTGCCGGTGCTCATGGACGCATCACAGTCTCTAGCAGCACGTTGCCGTCGAGCGTACAAGAAAAATTTCCCATGGGTAAACACCTGGTTTGAGCTGTGGTTGCTTGCCTGTAACGTGGCGTACCTCTTTGAGCACACTCCGTTCTATCGTCCGTGGCTGGCGTGGATAGGTGTGGATTTACGTCGGTTGAGTGCGGGTGACTTTGTGAGCATGACGTCCGCGGTATATCCACCTGCACCCCGATGCTGACTCCTGATGGCAGTTGGTGACAAGTGATGTGCAGGGCAGCACTCGCCAGGCTCGGCGCGGGGTCATGAAGCAGGTTTATCACCTTCTCACAGATGCGCCGCAATTGATCCTCGATTCGTTGAGGCTTCTGTTGCCAACGGCCATCTTCTTCATCAAATTTTTGGAGTGGTGGTATTCTCCAGGGTCGCCGGCACGTTCCTTGTCGATATCTCCTCTTGGGCCGGCCGTTCCACCTCCTCGGATACTCCCACCACACCCTTCTGGGATACCCGTGGCAGACACGATGTTTGGGCATTGTCCGTTGTGTCAAAACACCATACACAACGCTACTGCGCTGCCATCCGGTTACGTATTTTGCTACCGCTGTGCGTTTGACCATGTCGAGAGACACGGCAAATGCCCGGTGACGCTCCTACCTGTAAAGGTGTGGCAGATGAGGAAGGTGTTGATTTGAGCACAAGTCAGAAATCCTTCTACCCGCTGTCGTAGTCGATCATTTGATTTTGGAGTAGGGTTGACAACGGCTATCGATGTCCACGTTGGTCGAGTGCTTATCGTGTCTGGACGTGGGCAGGGAGGGGGCAGCGCGAGAGGACGGTGCGTGCTTGGTTGGCCTCGAGCCGTCTGCTCGGACGACCGCAGGCGCACGTGCATGAGATGAGACTCGGTCTCCGACTTGAAAGTGTCATTGCGCTTGTGTTTCTTTTTTTCTTCTTCCTGTTATTTCTTTTGGAAATGACCAGCATGGTTTGAACGGCGCACCTTGAGAGCAACCTTGATATATCTCCCATCCGCCGTGTGGTATGAAGGTCTGCCCTCCCTTCGGAGTGTTATCAACGACTGACGGATCCCTTGTCAGTTTGGAAAGCAGATCCAGTCCGAACAGATCCCTGGATGGTCTGCCTATTATCTCGATTACAAGTTTCTCAAGAAGATCATATCCTCCTTGGCAGCGAATCGCCCGGCCTCGGAGGCTGCTGCTCTGGCATTGGGCGTCCGGCCAGCAGATCTCTTGAACCCGACACGCAACCCGGAGATCGCGATATCGACCACAGTCGACACACCCGCTGGCATCCCTCCCGACGATCCAAACCGGCTACCCATCCTCTCTTCGTTCGGGCAGGACAGCAACCGCGGGCCCGACTTCCAGGCCCACAAGGCCGCCTTTTTCTTCAAGCTTGAGCGGGAGCTCGAAAAGGCACGTAAAGTTTGGCTACTGCTCGCGTTTCGACCAACGCCGGGTATCACTCCAGATCAACACATTCTACCTCCAAAAAGAAGCCGAGCTGAAGTTGCGTGTGGAGACCTTGTTGTCCAAGCGCCGTGCCGCGGCCCTGAGAGGTCTTCCGGATGCCACGGATGGTTCGGCGTTGAACCACGTCGAGTGGATTGCCGTCGAAGAAGGGTTTCGCCTGCTCGAAAGGGATCTGGGAAAACTGCAGGTAAACTCGGTGACTCTGTGCATTGGACCGACTGCCCACACATGACACACGCAGCAATTTGTGGAGATCAACGCGACGGGGTTTCGCAAGATATTGAAGAAATGGGATAAACGCTCGCGTTCTACGACCAAGGAACTCTATCTTACTCGACAGGTCGACGTTCAGCCCGTGTTCAACAGACAGGTGAATCGCATCCCTTGGCCGCCTGTAGTTTCTGACGCACGAAAAGCTCATTGCAGATTTCTCGGACATTGTGGCTACGAGCCTCCTGGACCTCACCGATCTTTCTACTGGCCTCAAGTTTGAGGGCGCTGCTGCTCAGGATGTGCTGGACCTCCAGCTCAGCATCGAGCGGAACATGTACTCTGGCCCGTTCCGCGAGTTTGAACTCGATTTGCGAAAGGCGGTCGAGAACTCTGACAGGGCGTCCGTCAAGGACCTGGTGCGACACTCTGACATCCTTGGCTCCCAGGACGAGGGAAGGATCAATGTTACGCGCGTGCTCTGGAAAGTCATCGTTGACGCTCCTTCGGAGCTCGGAGACCTCATTCTCACCAGTGTCGAGGTGCCTTTTGATTTTGGCTTCATCGATGATATCAATGGGCGGACGTGTCTTCACGAGGCTGCAGCGGCGGGTTCTTTACGCCTCGTGGACCTGTGTCTTGAGAGAGGCTCGCAGAGAGAGAAGCTGGACGTCTATGGACGATCAGCATTGCACTATGCAGCTATGCATGGCCACGCGATGGTATGCAGGCGACTTTTAGAAGCTGGCGTCTCGCCACACGTGCTCGACGTTGACGATTGCGGTCCTGTCGTTTATGCGACCCTTCGAGGCAGTGCTGACTGTGTGCAGGCTCTGGTATGCGACCAGTGCGTCGCGCTACAGTCGCCGTCCCAAAATTCTAGCCTGCTCCCCTTGTCTCTGGCGAGCCAACACGGGTATGCGGATGTCGTGTCGTTGTTGTTGAAGGAGGGGGCAAAGTCGGTTCCCAATACCAACGGCGAGCTGCCTATCCACCTCGCTGCCCGCGAAGGCCACGCCGACGTATGCAAGCTCCTTCTGGATCACGACGGGTGGGATGCTCCGGACAAGTACCACGAATGGACCCCGCTCTTTCATGCTGCGCGCAACGGGCATACATCGTGCCTGCGCACGCTTCTGGAAGCTGGAGCCCGTGTGGACCGGACGGACGAGCTCAGCAAGCAAGCGATACACTATGCGGCCTGGTACGGTCATCGTGCGTGCGTCGACCTGCTTCTCAGAGCGATGCCTCGGGAGCGGCCCGCCGTGCTCTCGAGCCGTGTGCCTGTGTTGTCGCAGAGCGGGAACGACATGCACGTCGACGATCCGGATTCTATCCCGTCGCTCTCGCTGCCACCGCCCATAATGCCACATCGTGTGTATGGTCACAACTACCTGGACAAGAACTATCTGGTGGTGATCACGGTAGGGCTGCCGCCTGCGCCTGATCCCAGGCGGTCTGGGAAGGCCATCCGATTCCACTCCCGGCTGTCCGAATCGATTTTGGCGCGGGGGGCGTCGTTGCCCTCGCCCAACCGACTGAAGATGGTCATCACCACGGGGCCGGGGGTCAACGCCGCGCCGTGCACCATAACGCTTCCGCAAAAGAACGAGCACGACACGTTCATGTTCCAGGCAGCGAGCCTGAAGGACCTGGTGCTCGAGTTTTCGATCTACCCCAACTTTGGCACGAAGACGGTCGGCCGGGCGGTCGCGCATCCGTTCGTCTTTCACGCGCCCGACAGCAGCTTCACGCTGTCCATCCTGGACCACCGTCTGCACAGCATTGGCGAGGTATGCACCACAGCTGTTTTTCGCGTGTGGGCCGAGGCCGACGGGGACGTGTTCTAGGTCAGCTTTTCTGTGCATGTCATCAGCCCGTTCCAGGGCATCACGCTCGAGGTCGGGGGGGCGGTGGAGACGTACTGGAAGTCGCTCACGCTCACGCGGGGCGGGGCGCCGCGCCCCCAGAGCACGGTGCCGCCGTGGCGGCAGTCGCCGATGTCGTTCGACTCGGCGCACACGTCGCCGTCGATGCCGTCGGCGCCCGCGTCGCCCTCGCACACGGTCACGCTGTCGTCGCTCAGCGGGAATTACGTTTATGCGGTCGTGCAGGTCACACGAGATCTTCAGCCGGTGCTCTTCGGCGGGCAATTGCTTCCGGAATCGAGCTACGATCTTGGCGTTGGGGACGTCACGCTCGCCCAGTTCGACGCACTGGCCGATCGTCTTGATAGGGGCGAGCACATCGTGTGCAGGACGACTTCCATTCAGGACTGGTGCCGGGTTCTGCCGCGACTAATGCTGCCGCTGTCGCGTTTCATGCAGGCACGTTCCACACACACATATGACCATATCCGGCGCTCATCCCGACGCAGCTCCTGCCCGTCCATTTCGGGATGACCCTCGAGCTCGCGCTGTCCGCCCGTCGCGACGCCCGGCGGCAGGTGGACGTCGACGCGGGCGTCAACGCCGTCTTCCGCACGGTGCGGCAGACGTCGTCGTCGCTCGGGGGCGCGTTTGCGCGGCGGCGGATCGCGTTCACGTCGTTTTCGCCCCGGGTGTGTGCCGCGCTCAACTGGAAGCAGCCCAACTGTGCGTGACTGTCGTTGCGCGGGTCGTCTCGCTCACGTCGGCCTGGACTAGATCCGGTCTTCTTCTCGTCCCGATGTGGGGCGGTTTCACGCGACCCTGACGTTGGCGACGATCCGCATTGCGCATCGAGTGTGGCAGAGGGCGTCGAGTTCGCCAAGGCGAACAATCTCCTGGGCGTCTTCTTTGATTCGGATCTATTGGTAATTCGCCATGCCATGCGTCATCGTCACGCTGACGGTCGGCGTACGTCAGCTGCAGGTTCCCTCGCTCATCCAGGGCATCCGCGACGCCGGCCTGCTGGTGGGCATCCACGGCGGCCCGTCGACCACCCACCTCATGGCCCAGCGGGTGGAGAGCGCGCACGTGGACGCGTACGTTCGCGGCGGCACGGTAGAGTACATCGACCACGCCACGGGTGGCGATGGCGATGATGATGTCTAGCATTACGTTGTGTCTATCATCTAGGGCAGCGTGTGGGAGCGTGGGTCCCTCTAATGAGAATGCGGTGGTGTTTGTACATTGCGTTGGATAATGAATGCGAACTGAACCCGATGGAATCGTCGACGTGCCCCCGAAAAGAAAACAGAAAGAGAAAGCGTGCTTCAAATGGAAGCCTTGTACAGGGCGGCGTACGAGCCACCTTTCCGGAGCAACTCTTCGTGGGTGCCAAACTCGGTTATCGTCTGGGCGGACATGAATGCACGAGAAGCCAGAGAGTGGGGCACGACGCACCCCTCGCTCCATCATCGCGATCTTGTCGGCACGGCGGGCGGTGGAGAGCCTGTGGGTGATAAAGATGACCGTTTTCGTCTTGCCGCCCGACGGGGACGTCGAGATGCGGTGTATGGTGTCCACGATGTTGTTCTGGGCGTGGGCATCGAGGGACGAGGTCTGTGGGACGGCATGAGACGGATGGGGACGTGCGTGGGCGAGACACCTGCCGGTTCGTCAAACAGCAAGAGGTCGACCTCTGGGCGGTCCGCCCGCATGAAGGCGCGGGAGAGCGCGACCCGCTGCCACTGCCGGGGGGGGTGAATGGCCGGCGCGGCGGGTGAGCGCGGCAGGACGCACCTCGCCACCAGACAGACCATGGTGTTGGCGTGCGGGCATGGCACAGCCCGGGGAGGCCGGGACGGCGGTGCCGTCCAGCCGCGTCTTGATGCCGTTGGGGAGGGTGTCGGCGACCGCATCCGCGCCGCCGAGGTGGATGGCACGCGCGACGGCGGGGAGGGAGTGGAGCTTGTGGACGTAGCCGAGGCCGACGTTCTCGCGGAAGGACGCGTTGAACTTTGAAAAGTCCTGGAAGACGGCGGTGACGCGGCGGTGGTAGTCGGCGGGGTCGAGGCGGCGGATGTCGGCGCCGTTGACGAGGAGCTGGCCGGCGTCAAAGTCGAGGATGCGAAGAAGGACCTTGGCGAGGGTGGACTTGCCCGATCCGTTGTAGCCGACGATCGCGAGGGACTCGCCCGCGCCAAGGGAGAAGGTGACGTCATTGAGGGAGGCATCCTGGCTGCCCGGATAGGTGTACGAGAGGTGCCTGCAGCTGCGGATGAGGCATGCGGACTGCCGGATAGGGAATAGGGGCACCTTGCTTCGATACGCATGCCGCACGGCACGGGTGGATAGCTCATGACGTCTTCCTCCGCCGGCTCGAGTTCGGGACGGAGGTCCATGGCGGCGCAAAAGGCACCCATGAGGAACACGCCCTGGAACGCCATGCGCACGGTCGTGAGCAGGCTGCCAGACGTGAACACGAGCGCCTGGAGCGAGCTGCGGAAGAGCGCGAGCGAGCCGAGGGAGGCGGACGACGTCTGAAACAGGACCAGCACGGGCACCTGGCAAGCACGTCAGCACGGGCACGTCACCCGATCTGTGGCTCACATGCTGCACCGCAAAGACGAGATCGGCGATGTTGATCTGGTGCACCAGCTGCGTCAGCGTCATCGACGGCCCCGTCCGCGGCGCCATCCCCTCGCGCGCACTCGCCCACGACTGGAGCACCCACGGCCCGAGCCCGAACAGGAGCACCTCGGGCCGGTGCGTCTCGTCGTAGGCAAGCCCCCGCAGCTTCTCCTGCCGCTCCGCACTCCGCGCCTCCTCCGGCGTGTACCCGGCCGCGGCGGGTGTCTGCGCGCCGACGAGCCGGTTCAGGAGCAGCGGGAGCAGGGCGGAGAGGAGGGAGAGGACCAGCACGCCCACGTTGGCCGCGCCGCCCGTGAGGGAGACGAGGACGAGCAGGTGCGAGACCAGCTCGGACGCGAGCGCGAAGACCTGGATGACATCAAACGGCGACAGCAGCCCAAACGCGCCCGTGCCGTTGAAGGAGCGCACAAACAGGTCCGACTCCTGGAGGCAGTCGCGCACGACGGGGTCCGAGAGCGTCGGGATGTCGAGCCGCAGGCGCTGTGCGATCTGCTGGTATTCGACAAAGAAGCGGGCCGAGTCGTGCACAATGTTCTCGTTGGACGTGCTGGGGGCGCTGTCAACGGTCAGCGGGCACGAGACACATCACGCACGCACGCAAACGCATCGATCGCCGTCTCGACGGCGCGTCGGCAGAGCTCGGCCACCAGCCATCTCAGCAGGCGGGACCACGAAAAGCACCCGGACGAGACGAGTGTCTGGAGCTGCGGCGCGGTCAGCGGGCGTGCGGTGCTGGCGAGGCGGACGCACCTCGTCGACGATCATCGCCTGGGAATAGCCCCTGAACGCGGGAAAGGCGCCGCGGACGATGTGGAGCACGACCATGAGCGACGTCCGGACGGGATGCAGCGCCCAGAGCGTCGTGAGCAGGCCGGGCAGACACGCGCGGGCGATGGTGAGCGCGAGCCTGGCGTTGGTCTCGTTGATGGGCCGCTGTGCGCCGGGCATGAGGTAGGTGCCCCTCCGACGTGGCACGACGCGCGACGCGAGCCAGTCCTGGACCAGCGGCCTCGCGGACGGCTTTGGGGGACGGCGGAGGGACGGGCACCGACGCCTGAGCTGGCGGGACGGCTTCGAGTCCTGGTGCATGCTCGGGGGGACGACGGGGGACGAGGCCGCGCAGGGGGCGTATAAGAGCCGGCGCGAGCCACAGCATTCCCGGGGTCACGTCAGGGTGCGAGATCCGAGGTGATGTCCCGGTATGAAACCTTGGCCAGATTAGGAAGCAAAGAACTCCCGCGAACGGGCAGGTCGGCCCCAGCCCAGCGGTCGCCGGCCGGCCCCTCCCCCTGCCGGCCCACAGCCAGCCGTCTGCCCGGCTTGCCGGCGCGTGCCCTTGAGACCGCCATTTGCGGTTTCAGCCGGCAATCCTCCACCCGACGCCCACCCCGACCAATGCTGTCCGACGGCGAGCTCCTGGCGGGCGAGCTGCGACAGCTCCAGCTCGACCTCGTCACGAGCGACCCCGACGCCCCGCCCCCCCGTGCCCACCCCCGCGACGGCTACGGCTTCCGCACGCCCTCTGGCGTCTCCACCCCGCCCACTACCACCGCCGTCGAGCGTGGCAGCCCCCTCCCCGACCCCAACGGCCTTGGCTGGCCAGGTGCGTCCCCGCCCCATCCCGGCCCGCCCACTCACCCCCCGCAGCCAAGTCGACCGTCTCCCGTCTCAACGCGACGCCGCTAGAACGCGCCGCCTGCGAAAAGCGGATGGCATCGGCCGTCCGCACGATCCTCGAATGTATTGGCGAAGATCCAGACCGGGAGGGCCTTCTCAGAACCCCCGAACGATATGCACAGGCCGTCATGTGGATGACCCGGGGCTACGAGGAGCGCTTAGCGGGTGTGCTTCCATCTCACTCCACCATTCTCGTCTACATAACGGCCCTCTCAAAAAGATGTCATCAACGATGCCGTGTTCGCAGAGGACCACGATGAGATGGTCTTGGTCCGTGACATCGATATCGCATCCCTGTGTGAACATCACCTAGTTCCGTTCACAGGAAAGGTGGGGTACCTTCCGAAGCTCCGCAGCAACCCACGGCCAACTATTCTTAGATCGCTATAGGCTACATCCCCAACCAGCTCGTCCTGGGCATCTCCAAGCTCGCCCGGATCGCCGAGACCTTTAGCCGTCGTCTGCAAGTCCAAGAGCGGCTCACCAAGCAAATCGCGATCGCAGTCCAGGAAGCAATCAAGCCTCGCGGCGTCGCCGTCGTCATGGAGGCCACGTGAGTGTCTCCTCCAAATACACCACCCTCTTCCATCTCGCCCCTCGTTCGCAGTCACATGTGCATGACGATGCGTGGCGTACAGAAACCTGGTTCCATTACGGTGACGTCCTGCATGCTGGGCTGTTTCCGGACACAACAAAAGACCCGCGAGGAGTTCCTCACTCTGATAAAGAAGTGACCGCGCACCCTCCACTACCCCACGATTCAACTCGTCTAATGTGATTATTACTATTCATCCTAGTAATGTACGTAGAATCTCAGCTTCACATTGACTTGATGGAGAGGCATCCAGTAACGTTTCCATGCACCATTCACGAACAGATGGGGACACCAACGAACCGCAGCGCCATGACACCCCATCTGTCAACCGTCGATTAGTCCTTCCTCGTCGCGCGTGCCTTATCCCCAGCCTGCGGGTCGATCGGCAGTGTCCTCTTAGCCAATCCAGGAGGCGCGTGATAACGATTGCGATTGATCCTCGGCCGTTTGGGAGGCTGCGACGACGGGTCACCTCCCGGAATGTTGTTGGCTTCCCCCACGTCCTTGTCCCGATCTAGAGGAACCAACATAAGTTTCGGTCAGACACCAATGTGCACGTCCACTCACCAGTTGCCGTCCGTTTTCTGTTATCACGTTCATCATCCTTGGGCTGCACATCAGAGCGATATGGTGCCGTCGGCACTTGTGAGGTCGACCGAGCAGCCTCCTTTTCGCCTATTCTTGCGCGTAGACTAGGGCCCGTTTCCGGTGTGCCGCTCGCCGAGACCGGGTACGTGTGTGGTCCGTGGTCACGCTGGCCTTTCCAATCACCACCACCTCGGCTGGTCCCAGGGTCAACCTTGCTTCCACCCCTGGAACCGTCCGCGGACGACATCGCTCTTGGGGCTGATGGCGTCGTGGGAGGTAAAGTTTTGGGACCGTCTGGTATCCGCTTTTCACTGGGCTGTCGGGTCACGTCACTAAGGACGTAGCCTTGTTTGGTAACCACGTCAACATACCTTGTCGATGGGCGGGCGGGCGTCCCCCTCGGTCATCTGAGGTTCCGTCCGGCGCCTGTCGGAATCTCGCGGTCGCTCGTGGCCTTCCTTGTCAGAACGGCGAGTGCGGTCCTCTCTGTGACTTTCCTTGCGAGAGCTACGCTTCGAGGCACGGTCAGCCTGTCAACAGGTCAGTAGGTCACCACTGCCGAGATGTGGCACTGACATCATCATCGGTAAGACGACGTCTCTTCCCAAGTGCATCATCTCCGACCTGACTTGCAGGACGGTGTCGAGCAGGGTCGGGTCGAGTGGGGAGGCTCCGAGGCTCGGGTGTGGCGGTGGAGGCGGAAGGCCCTAGAACTTGGCTCGATCTATCTCGGTCCTTGCGCGACTCGCGATCACGGTCCTTGTCGTCACGACGGTGGCGGTCCCTGTCTCTGTCCCTGTCACGTTCCCGGTCTCTTTCACGACGCTCTCGGTCGCGCTCCTTGTCGCGTTCTCTATCACGGTCGCGCTCGCCATGCCTATCTCGACCACGCTCTCGATCACGTTCCCTGTCGCCCTCCCTATCCCGGTCACTCTCTCGAATCGAGGCACGATGGCTCGAGACCCGTTCGCCTCGCGAGCCGTGAGTAACGCCGCTCTCTTTGCGCGATAATCGTAACTCTTGCCGAGCTTCGCGTTCCAGGGGCTTGTTATCTAATTGATCACCATCTCCAGTTCCGCGGTCAGAACGGCGTTCGCCACTTGCTCGACTCTCCAGACTATGGTTCCGTGTGCCAGGTGATGCCGTTCGACGACGGGGTAATGGCGACGGAGCTCCAGAACCAGGTTGGCTGCGAATATCGCCCACTGATCGCCGGTCATCAGATGCACGGTGGCCGATGGTTTGCTTGGCTGTTTCTCGAAGTTCTTGAGCTGACAAGGTCTGACTGGGTGCTATTGGTGGTGGCATGCCCTCCTGTATCTGCCTATCTTCGATTCTTTGCCTAGGAGATAGCGGGGGCTCTCGCGGGCTGGGGGTCGCCATAGCCGGTCGAGGAGGTTTGGGAGCCTCCTTGAGAACGGGAATTGGTGCCCGAATATCAATTGGCATTGGAGATAAGGGGCCCTGGGTGGAAACAGGAGGCTGTTGAGCACCAAAGCGTGATAGGCCTGTTTCTTGTTGTGGGTGTGTCCTTCCCTCCTTTCCTGCAGTTGGGGCGATGTCAACGTCCATGGCATCTCGTTCCGACTT
This sequence comes from Boletellus deceptivus, assembly GCA_038090195.1. Taxonomy (NCBI): domain Eukaryota; kingdom Fungi; phylum Basidiomycota; class Agaricomycetes; order Boletales; family Boletaceae; genus Boletellus; species Boletellus deceptivus. The sequence continues at coordinate 62,983 of JBBPMG010000049.1, forward strand.
GCTGTCGCCGTCTGGTGCCGGCGACAGACTCCCCGGTTCTGGCCTAACCCGCTTCACCTTCTCAGGTCTGGGAATGCTATATCCATCGCCTTTCGTTGAGACAACAGCACAATACTTGGCACTTGTTACTCATACCTTTCGATAGCCAACTTTGCCAAACTCGCTGGTGTGGACGGCCTTGAGTCAATAGCCTGCGGTGCGTTGCCTGATGACTGGGCCCTTGGTGCTGCTGGGACACCTGACGGTGTGCCGACTTCACGGCGAGCGTCAGGTGTTACGGACATTGCAGAACCATTGGGTGGTTGTGTGGATCGTGACTTGTCCAGTGCTTGCAAACCCGTCGAGCCAGGTTTTGGGGACATGGTACCACCATTCAGCTGGAAACGAGTTGGATAGAAAATATCTTAGGGAAGAATCGCTCACCTTGGAAGGTGTCGGCCGTGGAACTGCCCACTGAGACTCGCGTTTTTTCAGAGCAGCAGAGTAGCTGTGATGAATTTAGAGACGCCCCGGGTATGAGCTAAAATATGCTTACGCCCTGCTCAGGATTTTGAGATCACCCCGTTCCTCACCTTCGACCATCTTGTCAATCATGTTGTCAATGACGGGTCCATATTCGCCCACAGCAGCTAGAGGAAAGACAGGAAGGATTTCTTTCAGAACAATAATAGCATTGTAGACGTGCATAAATTCTCCTGTTTCGATGCAACTGCAAAGGCTCTGCGGGGACTTTCAGGTCATCGATTCTGCCAGCGCTAGGCCACTCACCCTTCCTAGTTTCCTATGCCATTTGCGCAAGATTTGCTTGAAGCCCGACCACGACAACAGATCCTCAGGTAAAATGTTTACCAGGTCCTTGTTGGTCCAACGCGGTTGAAAGCCTGGAAGTAAAACAGTCCTACCGCCGATCTTTGTACGGTTTTCCTGGTTGAAAAGTTGCTCGTCTTGCGCCCACCTCCAGAGGTCCGTGAGAACTCCGAGCAGAAAGCGTCCTATCGTCCGTTATCACATCTCGTAACCATACGACAGACGAAATTGACCAGAAAGTACGCACCATAATTCTTCGCTTCATATTCACTGCAAGAGAAGATCACCGTTTTGACATGATCACCTAGTAGCTGAGATCGAAAGGTAATTGACATAGTTTGGAGGAAAGACGCCATCCTAACCTTGTCGTAACACATCAGTGTTGGGAAGCCCGATGTTCCTTGTGTGTGGATCACTTTGATGATTTGTGCACAATAGTCGGCGTCCATAGGTGACAACAGACAGCGCGGCTGGATGCAGTGTTCAATAATAGCAGATGCTAAAACCGCATAACGATGCTCGACTTTACGGTGCATAAGCCACTTGAACTGCTGAACGACCCAAACCCACCATGAGCAAACCAATGTTGCTTCTCTCGTGCTAAGCGCTTCAAGGTGAAGACTCTCGAAGCCGTCTGTTCCTTGAATTCCTGGGCCAACGTGTTCACGAACGCGTTACATCGATCACGCTTTGCCCTGTGCGAGTTTGCCGTGAGTCTCTTCGAGCGATCAGAGGAGCGGTCGGCACTAATGTATTTTGCATCTTCTTGCCGACTCAGGGTACGTAATGCAGCTCCCTCTTCGTCATACCTGGCGGCTGGTGGGGAAAGATCGTACATCGACAACTGCCAAAATGTCAAGTAAAACCCTGGGCTTGACAAAGAATTGTTGGCCCGGGGAACCCTGTTCACTTTAGAAGACTTACCCAATCACGTCAATTGCACTACTCTTCGCAATCTTGCGCACATCGTCGAAAAGTGCCTCCAGTTCAGGTATCCAAGGACTCTAATATATAAATATATATAACAATGGTCAATGCACTAAGCGTTCGATCTCGTATGATAGACGGACCTCTGCAGTGGGCGTGTTCATTTCCAGGTCAGCCTCCATTGCGTTATCCTCGGTTTCAACCGATGTTGGCTTTTGTTCAAAGTTGTCCCGGGACGTACTGACTCCGTTTGGCGACTCCACGCGTGATGCGGATGCAGACGGATCACGTTTTGCTGACAAGCGAGCCTTCAGACGCTTCTCTGCTTCCTCATTGGCGACACGCTCTTTCTCCTGCATCGACAAGGCTGTTTTCTATATCATAGTCAGCACTCAGTCAAAGGGCTGACTGACCAATTACCAAGAGGATATTGTTGAGCATTGGGCGAATGATTTGCATGCAAATTGGCGCAGATATTCCATATAACTCCCCGAGATCAGCTAAAGGAGGAAGTATCCTCTTCGCATAATCTTCAGGGGGAATCACGGCTGGCGACGTAAGGAGTTCCAGATACTGTAGCAGCACTCCGTGGGTCTGAATTGAGCAAACGACATTAAGTCCAAGACATGAGTACGATGCGACGCGCAACCTACGGTATCGAACAGGCTTGCAAGTGACTTGAGATGGGTGTCTGGAGCCTTAAACACGCAGGACTGACGCTGCTGCGCAACCTGAATAAGGAGAGGCAATGCCAAAGATGCCTCTAGTAGGCTCTTCCCCAATCGCTGCGGACCTTTGAGGATCGCATCACCAGGGTCCAGACGAGCGCCTCGAGTTGCGGAAGCGATTGCTTCTATGCGTAATACTGGACCACCAGCCATCGCGACAATCTGAGAGTCCGACAAACTTGGAAGAGGTTCAATGCCAGCCATTTTCCATATTAACTCGCGAAGAACCACGATCTCTGTCGTCTGGCCGTTGTATAATTGATGTACAACGTATTTCAGGAGTGGTGACAAGTCTGCGCTGTACCGCCGGAAAAGCATGCCTGTAAACGACGCGAGACCTGGTGTCGTCAGTAACATACATCGCAACACAGAACCAGACCCACTTTGCAACCAGTCAGAGATATTCACACCGTCATCCTTTACCCGATTCTTATAAGGATTCGAGAGTGCGTCAAGAATGATGTAGACCAATACATCAAAACCCATAGTGGTCACATATCGGAGCGCCTGGATCACCACACCAGCTAAATTGTCGTACGCCATGATTTGGTTGACGGCATTCGTGAAGAAAATACAAGGATTGGAGTGAGCCAATTTCGCGACCGTACCAGAGAGTGTGTCAATGGTCTGGTGTGATAGCCGCCTCAATATCCCTTTTGACTCCCGATCAGCCTGCACTTGGCGTATGCGAAGTTCTGGATGCGAGCTGTATGTGCTTGTCTTCCACTCCCCGTAAAGTTTCCACCGGGCTGTTGTTTCATACTGTCGGATAATGTTCCAAATCTCGACCGTGCAAACGGCGTTTCCTCGAATGAGAGGTAGTGAAGGTAGAAAATATAATCGCAGTAGTTTGAACCAGAACATGCGAACGGGATTCAAGGGGTCTGGCTCCCCCGTAGGCTTCTTCGTGACCGGGTCAAGTGGTGCCTGAGAGCATATGAGAACACTGGCTGACTGCAAGCAATACAGACTTACTGTTGACATCAATTGGGTCCTCCCTAAGCGTGTTACTTTCGTAACAAACAACGGATCGCGAGATATGTGAAGGCCCACAAAGCTCATGAGAGGTTCAATAACGTCAACCAAATCCTCGGGTGTTGTCGACAGTGGAACCCTTTCTGACCAGTCAGGAAAAAAGAACACGAACTCCGTCGAAGCCGTGCTGGGAGGTGTCGGTGCCACCAACGTTAACTGTGGCTTACGGGTAGGCATAAGAAGGCCACCGGTTGAACCAAACCGAGCACGGGGCTGGGTGAAGCTAGGATTTCGTTCCTTGAGAACAAAGGCTGCATCATAGAGAGGAGCGATAGAATGCCTCAGAACGCGAAGTACTAAATCTGCGATTTCGACGTAAGCGTCAATGAACCACGGAAATTTGGTCAAGATAGTGAAAGAGGGGCGTAGAGCGCCAACCGAGAGCAGAGCGCAGACGAGAGCCGCCTTCTGGTTGGGGGGTTTCAGTTGTGCAGGTTTTTTGATTTCCTCTCCGGGTTCTGAACGTGCTTTAGGGCCAGAATTCGTAGACTCTAGGGGAGCTGCCATTGCTAGCTGGGTGATTTTGGCGTCAGTGACCCTCTGATGTATTTGGTCTAAATAATCCTTGTGGTACGAGTCCATATCCCCGTCGATGGGTGACAGCTGAACGCTTGGCGTGAAATGACGCTCATACAACACGTTAAAGCTAACGCACGTGGGGATATAACTCTTCGAGCGAGATAAATCCTTCCCGTATCAGAATAGCGGCGGTAAGGTAAAGGTTTTTTGGCAGTGGTTCATGTACGTCCAAACCCTACACAGGATTAGAGGGGAGGGAAGGAGTACGGAACACAGCAAACCTGATAATAAGTAAACTTGAAACCAAGGACTTGGGCAAGCACTCGCGAGTCAGAGCCACTTTGAACCGAATTTAGACCTTTGAGGCTGAGAGATGTGGACTCGGCAATTTCAAGAACCTCGTCGAGCGACTTCCCCCGATATTGGTGTGCAGACTGAATAGGGAGTATGCAAGCGCTGCATTTACCAACCATAGAGCGCCTAATAGTGCTAGCCCAAGGGGAGAACGACAGAAGTGCGAGGAAAAAAGTACAGTGCGTCGCGATATTGATGGTGAGAACATCAAGGATGATATCGAGGGCGCGATTGGGATCGAGGTCAAAATATCCAATAAGGCCCATAATCTTGTCCCACGCAGTTCGAGCCCGGTCTTCTATGGATGCGGTGCTCTCAACGGGTCTGCCATCATGCGGAGAATGCGAAGGTCCTAGAGAGCTCATCAACTCCACACACAACTTGCTGTAGCCTTCAGACTGCTCGCGGAGAAGGTTGAATTTGTTTTGTTTGTAACTGCAAACCAGCCCAAGGTGAGGTTACACAGGATACCACTCATGAGAACTTACAAAAGACCTGTCCTTGTTCTAATTTCCTTCTTTTCAAAGGACGACCTGTCCAATACGAGACCAATATTGGCGAGGAGGCTTAAATCAAGGCGCTCTCGGCACGCAGCTACGTCGGTGATTCCAGTAAACTAGGTTAAATATGAGTTCAGGACATTATAAAGGCTCGGCAGCGCTCACCAGAAGTCTCTTAACGACGTCAACGAGGAGTTCCTTATCCTGCTCAGCAGCCTGCTTCACTCCCGCGGCTTTCTGCAAGTCACTGACCCCGGCCGTCTGTTCTGCAGCTGTAATGATGGCCTTGGCGTCTGACAGAAGTTCGTCTAGCTGCGCGTCAAGGGACCAGACAATGTCTACAAGCAGTTCACCGAATAAAGTGTTAGTTCGCGTATGCCTAGACTGAACAGAGGAAGAAGGCAAGGACACAAGAACTGAGTGGACGAAATCGACAAAGCTCTCCGAGGTTAGCAAGGTACTTCGGGCCCAAGTCCTTAAAGCAGAAAATAGCAAGGCATGATATGCAGTCGTGAGCGTCTCGACGTTGGTTGGATCCGTATAGCTTAAGTGAGCTGGAAGGAGAAATCTTCGACTAAACAAACGGGAATTGCTGAGTGAAACGATGCACGAAAGAAGGCCGAAGATACCATTCAGTTTCCCCGCCCTTGGACCACTTTTCCAAAAACCCGTTGACCTTGTCTACAACATTCATGACCGTGCTGTTAGAAGATTGAGAACAGAAGCACGAGCACACCACAATGCCTTACTACAGGCTTGTTCAGGCGCCAGCACTTGAAAGGTGACAAGCGTAGTCATATTTGTTGTTCTATGTTTACACCTGTTGTCCAAAGCCTTGTGTTCCAAATATCTGTAGGCAATGCCAGCCTCGCTGACGACTTCAGTTAACTCAATCATAGCGGTACAAGGCACCAAGTCCCCAACTCCTCAAGAAACACGCACATTGAGCTGGCACAAAGTACAATATCTCGACAACGGAGCAGCAACGTATACGGACAAGACAGCATATAAGGCATCTTTGTGGGTTAGCAGTCAAGCTTGACTGCCAATGTTTGCGCGTTGTGCCGTTGCACGCTCCCTGTCGTGCACCCGGCCAACGCGCACGAAATCGTCTCTCCGCCGTATGGGATCCAGCTGTGTTTGTTCCGGAGGTGGTGCGTCACGCTGCGTCGGTCCCTCGTAATGTGCGCTGCGCATTGCTGCGTGCCCGTCCCACAGCTCGTCCACTCGCATCGGAATGTGACCGCGTTCGGCAGATCTCGTCATTCGTCTCGCGATCGGAACGACAATAGAAAAATTTACTCGTGGTACAGCGAGCGGGCAAGTCGAGATTGATGGATGGGGGAAGAACTGTATAGTTAATGGGTGATCATCTGCTCCCATTCGCATCGTCCGCTTTGCAGAAAAAACCCTCCCCCGTTACCGCGAGAGCCGGGAAATAGATACCACCCACCACAAACCCATCCGCGACGACGACCGTGGAGGGACGGGGTTACTGTAAAAAAAGGCGGCGGCGGTGGCGACGACGACGATGACAGTGACGGGGGTAAGATCCGTTTGAGCTCAAGCGATCCCGTCCGACGTGACTGACTGATACAGATACCCGAAACATCACCTTGGCGATTCGTGATTTCACCACATGCTTTGTCCCCTATGGTCACAGACCCTTGACAGCGCTGTATCTACCCGTTACCAACGTATATATGCTCGTCGAGATCTTTGGAAGACTCTTCAATATTACACTATCGTGGCACCCAATAGCAGAAAGCATGCATGGTCACCCAATGGCAAGAAGTGCAGCAATGCAGCCAAGAAACGCCCAAACAGGTGCCCTCTGATTACCTAGTATTTAATGATTGACATCAATACTTGCAGAAAATGTCTCCAACAGTGAGGACAGCCATTCGGACTCGGGCTCAGCTACATCTGAGTCTGGGTCTAGGTCAGATCGTAATAAGCTAGTGTGGACAGTGCTGATCACATTCCGCATTCGAATCAGGCTGTATCTCATACTCGGCTGTCCAATTCGTCCTTCGCACCACTCGCTTGACAGGCTCACCCTCACGTCGTCGTCATTGTCCAATCGCCCCATCCAGGTCCTATCCATGCCCGTGTCCCCGTCCTGATCTGGATGTGGCTTGGTATGGCGGCAGATGGACACGAGGAGGTGTCGAGCACGTTGACTGATGCCCCAGGCGCGACGGGCGACGACGAGCGTCGTCGAGGTGTACCTCCAGGGCCACCCGTCGCAGTCGAACAAATGAGGATGGGGGATGGCGCCGAATGGGTCAAACCAGGGGGTGCTGAGGTCGTCGAGAGGATCGAGGGGGCCGAAGAGAGAGTGGGCGAGAACTGAGGTGAAGATCGTCGATCAGGGAAGCCTAGCAAGCCCCCGGACGGCGTAGAGGGCGCCGCAGACGTCAAGGTTGGGCCAGATGGCAAAGTTGGCGCGATGTCGAAGTCGAACGACTGGGGGGTGGTTGCGTGACGTGGGTGGTGACGGCAAAGCTGAATCGAACCCCCAGGATGCTGGGATCGAGGGGGAGCACGCCAGAACACGTCGAGCCACGTCAATCAAGGGGGAAAGAGCATGCGCGAGTCCACGCAGTCGACCAACGATGAATGACGAAAAAAATCGGCGGATCTCAATTATCGACAGCGACGTACCAGAAATGTCCCCAGACCTATCTGAGCCATGAAAACCGCCTGACGAGCCCGTAAACCGAAGGAACGTACTTCCGAGCGTCGAGCCCGAGGGGAAGTGGGTTGGAGATACGAGCTTCGATGATTATGTCGGGGCGCGACGAGGACTGAAGGGACAGCCCTAAAGAGCTGGAGAACGCGTTGGAACAGCTTCATGGACTCTCAGAACAATGGGTAGGAGGATACTCGCCTCCGCAGGCTCCAGAAGCCCCAGACCGGTCGGATGGTGTTATACTCAGCCGTCTGCGCGCACTCGCCTCAGGCATGCGCCCGCCTACTAGCAGGTTTGGGCCCGGGCTCAAACCCGAGCCCCCCAAAACCCGGCCCGCCCCAGAGTTTCGAGCACGACCCAGGCCTTGCACATCACTGCTACTACGGAAATCCTCGTCTAAATCGATTGGAGTCGGGAACACACTACTTGAACCGAGTCAGCCATCAGTGGATTGCAAGTGGATTGACTGGTATACGACCATCGCTTACCATCGGCCATCATCCACCACTGATGGACAAGTGCTTCTGGAGATGGCTACATACCACCCACCGATGATTCAATACGACACAGAACTTCTGATAACACTGATAGCGGTTACAGTACAGTATCTGAAAATATCATAAAATCACAGTCTTTGTGATTTGAAGGTAGTTACCTCAACTTGAAGATCCTATCGTACTAATGTACGCGTTTAGTGCTAGGTCCATCTCTCCCACCTTTTTGATAAGCTCTCTTAGACTGCTATATACTGAAACGCTTAACCAACTATGTCTCCTTTCGTACTAGTACTACGAGGTCCGCATGCTTCAACTCGCCACTATCTGCTAACTTTGATGTGGGCTGTGAAACTTACCTCGTGCAAACACAGCCCTCACCGGGTGAGCACGGCTATTGCAGACTATCTCGTAACACCCTCGCCGTGCACCAGACCCTCGGCTGGTGGCTGCTACACACCAGCTTGCTAAAGGCTGTGTCTGGAGCGGCTCCGCCGCCAACACCAAAAACAGTGACGGCTTCACTCTTCTAGATTCTTGAGCAATATTGGCCTCTCCGTTATGCGACGCAGTTTCGTCGTGAAGTCCCTGCTTCGGTAATTTTGGGTCCCATCAAATTCGTTCCCGAAACCCACATGGTCATCCTCTCTCTTATGAAATGGAGAGGATCTATAAGAACTTGCGTGGCGGCGGCGGAGTCCCATAACCATCCCCTTCGTTCTCATGGCGGATATCCTCACAGAGAAACCACTGGAAAGTGGCAGCAAGGACTCTAGCTCCCAGCATGAGGAAATCTTTGAACGCCCCAAAGGTTTGAAGGGAATCTACTACCACCCGTTTTTCCAGGTATCCATGCTTGGATTCGTCTGCTTCATGTGCCCTGGCATGTTTAACGCCCTCGGAGGGATTGGCGGCGGCGGTCAAGTCAACACATCAGCCCAGGACAATGCATCTACAGCTACTTACGCTACCTTTGCATTCTTTGCATTCTTTTCCGGGTTAGTTCTACTTATCTATATGGTACGTATTGACCGCCGATCTACCACAGAACGATCAACAATATACTTGGACCGAGGCTGACTCTCTTCCTGGGAACGATAGGATACTCACTGTATATTGCCTCATATTTGTATGAGTGTTGCATGACAATCACAGCCGCTACCAGCACTCACCATGTATGTACAAACTAGGACGGACAACATTCATCCAGAGGCATACGACTTTGTCGTCGTCGCGGGAGCCATTCTTGGACTGTGTGCAGGGCTTCTATGGACCGCACAAGGTTGTATGATGATGGCATATCCAACAGAAGCACAGAAAGGTGTCTTTATTGGTATTTTTTGGGCGATATTCAACATGGGCGCTGTCATTGGTTCAGCGGTTGCATTTGGGCTTAATTTCAACAATCAGGTATGCGGTTTACTTGTAAATCTCCATCTTGGACTCACTGTTGACCCACCTTCGCAGACCAGCTCAAGTGAGTCCTATGTGGTAACGTCGTCACAGCTAGTTTGATCTTTGCTCACTAAGTTGGGAATGCTACCTATGTGCGTATCTTATGAAAACACATATTGCTGTAATTAACATGCTTCTAGATCGGTTTTTTGATCCTTACTCTCATTGGAGTGGCCCTGGCTCCGTTGATGGCCGACCCACAGAAGATTATCCGGACGGATGGCACGAAGATTACCCTTCACCGTCAACCATCCTGGAAAACAGAATTTTACAGTCTTTACCTTGCTCTCAAGACTGATCCAATGATTATCTTACTATTCCCCATGTTTGTTGCAAGCAACTATTTCTACGCATGGCGTACGTGTCCCATTCCACGTATACCTACCGTGACAAGCTAGACATTGCTCTAATGACCAGAGCAAAATGATTACAACGCTGCGCTTTTCAACATTCGTACTCGCAGCCTCAATGCATTTATCTACTGGGCAGCGCAGATATTTGGATCCTTGTTCCTCGGGTACGGCATCCTTGATCGACCTCATTACAGGCGTCGGAGCCGTGCATTCACTGGTTGGTCCGTTGTAACAGCGATGGTGTTTGCTGTTCATATTTGGGGTTACATGTATCAAAAGTTCGTTGTCTCCCCAAGCTGAGGGATATTTGAATTCAAAGACGTCATAGGACCTATACGCGAACTCATCTGCCAGCACAAATAGATTTTACTAGCCCCGCCTATCCAGCACACGCGTGGTTATACATTTTCTGTGGTCTCCTAGATTCCATGTGGCAGACGCTCGTATATTGGCTATTGGGAGCCATGTCGAACGATTTAGGAAAACTTGCTGTATTCGCTGGGTTTTGTAAGCCACTCTAACCATTGACTAGTTAGAGCTAGGGCTCAGTGTTCATAGACAAGGGGTTGCAATCTGCCGGTGCAGCCGGCGCGTGGCATGCAGACGCTGCAAAATCACCGTTAGTCGTACCCATTTTTATAATTAAAGCACGAGATAAGAAAACACCCTGCCTCTACAGGTACATGAATATCTTCATCTCTACGTGGGTTTTGTGTGCGGCAGGAATTTTCTGTGCTCTTCCAATGATTCACTATCGCATCAAGGACCATACCGACCTGGACGACACAGAACTGTTCGTATCTCTTCCTTGTTACTTGTTGACTCTAGTTTGAGAATCTGACCTTCAGCGAAACCAGGGTGGATTCCGCGTAGGTACAATAAAGCTGGCGGCCGTTTATTTTCCAAACCGTGGCACACTTGTCGTGTCACCCTATGCGTATGCCATTCATATTCAGTTAAATCCATGTTCATTAGCCAAAGGGGTCGTCTTACTCCCATTCGTCGATCGTGCGAAGCCAAAAATTGAATGATCGGGCATGAACAGATTCGGGCCCTCACTACGTGTTGTCCGAACTGCTATATAAAATTTGCTACGGTCTTGGAACGTTAAACTGGCCCATTACTTACGAACACCCGTGGCCAGATAGTATTACGGATTTGATAGCTGTTATACACCGAGTCGATCGGGCGATAGTGCGGACATCGAGAGTCAGAACGCTCACCTGACTTGCACAGACCACATACCATCTTTCATATGCTGTGTCTTTTACGTCGTGGTACCTCGGCGGGTACGCGGGTAAGTGCTTCTGCGCTGGGTGCGACCCACCTGAAGACGCATTGTTAGGCTGTGCCTATTACAGTATACAGGTGCGCAAGAAGTGTCGTTGCAGGCTGGCTCCACTCTTCTAGGATTTACCGGAACACACTATGGAACGGGGGCAGTTGCCAGAGATGAGAGACGGGTCCATTTCTCTACCCGCCAGACTCTCATTCCCAACAGCCTTCAATGATATCCTGGAAATGAGAGGAAGATTGCAGCCTACTAACCACCCCACGCAGCTGATCTCATGGGTGACGAGCTGGATGGGGTTAGTACGGACGCTATACCTTGGCTCCAGATACGGGGGTCCTTTCGACACGAAGTGGGCCCAACCCAGCGTACGTACATGTGATGGAGGGGTCATCGCGAACAGGAACTCTGCCCTCAGATACAAGGATGTGCAGAGGTTGCGTGTGAGGTTGTACTTCTGGGCCAAGGCTAAAGTTGAATCGCCGAGAGCTTCAAGCAAGCTCGTCTAGCATATTGGAGGTGGGCTGTGGTTGCGCAGAACACGATATTCCACACATAATCCGTGCCTGCTCGTAAACTGAATGCGTGTGGACACAGGAGGCATGGATGCGATTCTTTACTTTCTGGATTGAAGAAGTGGGCGATATGAACGTACGCAATGTGGTGCGCTAGCACATTCAAACTCGACGCAAAATAATTGGTCTTATTCCTTTTTTGAGCGTGCAGAGCAAAGGCCTGCCTACCAAGGAAAAGACATTTAACTGGCGCATTGATCCCCATCTTGATGAGGCAGACGATGGTTCAATGTGTTGCCTGACACCTTCCTTCCAAGTTCCTCGACAGCTCGCTGGACGACGGCCGTGACTTCGCTCCGAATCCTGTCCATCCGCATCCGCCGTCCGCCACAATCGTGCTCTTCACTTAGTTCTCCGTTTGTCTGAGCAATCGCATTTTCCATCCATCCTCTAATAGCAAAGGGACTGGTTAGGTCCGACCTGCCTAGTGAGTCGCTGTCTCGTGCAGAGTCTTCTGCTATACCAAGCGGAAGAGTCCCTTTCGACCCGCGAGATCTATTCAATGCATCTATGAATTTGCTAGGGGGTATCGGATCACCAAATGTGACGCCAAGTTGAATACCCATCCTCGGAAGGTACTTGGACGGGAACGAGCGATGCTCTGGCATCAGTCTGTCGAAGCCTGTGCGCAAATATGAATCAAGGTAAGGAATAACTGATGTTGAGGACTCGTACCGGTCAGCCACATCGGTATTATCAAGGGTGGAACGTTGGTCTCCATGACGATCCGACCACTGACAGAGGCATATTACCAGTGTGAAACGACTTCTGAGAATGTGATGTAAAACACGCACACGCCCCATTTAAATCGTGGCAAATGTGCGACACCATTGGTCTGTGGATATACGCAAGGTTGATGCACCTTACCCTCGCCAAACATGTGCAGCTAGAGTGTATTCGCGATAAATGGCGAATGAGACGACAACGAGCACGAACCCAGTGGCCCTGGTTCAGCTTTTCGATGGCCACATCGAGTGCGGGCTGCCAGATACCGTCTCCTCGAAATGTTTCTATTACCTGGCCCTTACGAAAGAAGGCCGAGAAGAGACTGTCTGACCAAAGCGGCGGGAGTTCAGCACAGGAGGGGAATGATACAAACGCCACGCCACTGACGGATTCGTAAACATGATGTCCGAGGCACCCAGGACCCATCGTATAGTGTATGCGTCTGCGAAGTTCTCGGATGGAAGGATACCCCATGTCAGAGGATCGTCAAGGCTGGATAAGCAAGTGAGGGGGAGAACGTTGAGAAAGGCGATGTGGACAGACGTGGACAGGTGGTTGGACACTGGGGCTGAGATTAGACGGAACGGACGTGCGATGCCATGGGCGTACCTGTGACTAAACCCTGACCGGTGCGTTTGCGTTCGCTCCTGAGCGCGTCCAACAGGACGGACAAGTTGTTGACCGTGATGGAGCAAAGTCCGGAGTTGAGAAAGGCCTTGCATGTAAGTCCTACCGCTGAAATGACGGCGGAAGACAGCAGCTGGGACATGAAAGAGGGCGGGCGCTCTGCCCAACCGTCCGGTCTCGTGTCTCACAACGCTGACTAAGCGATGAGAAGTTGGCAGTGTAATGGTCGTCCTCCGTGTCATCTTCTCCTCCTCCCCTCCCCCTCCTCCTTCTCCTCTCCCTGCTCCTCCTCCCCACGACGTGCCACGCCAAGGCCCTGTCCGCGTGCTCCGCGCCGCCTTTTCCTTCAAAAAACCTTCCATGCTTGCTGCATTATTTATATCGCTCCTCTCTGCCTTTCTACTGCTGTGCCTCTTGTCTCCAGCGGTAAGAAAATCAATTATGGAGGGGGGCGATGCTCTCGACCCTCATGAGGCCGGAATGGCACTGGTCGCGTCGCGTACGTACTACCTCCCACTGCATCAGCACCACTTACACGTTTACAGGAAATCCGGTCAGGGAGAGCGGGCCACCGGCGTGTATGGCAAAGTTGATAATGCTGAGACACAAAGTGAGTCCCGCATCTGTCCCACAATCTCAGGTCTCAACATTTTCCAGATGCAGACCAATGCACGTAAACGCAGAAGTCCAATGTCCGCACGCCAATCACGAAACTTTGTTCTCATTCAACCTGCCCGACCCCGCAATACTACCTGGGTCCGTTTCGGAAGACCATCCGTTGGCAAACAGAGCCATTAATTACCAACTTAAAATATCAATGCTACGAGAAACTTATTCGAACCTTGGGAAATATACCAACGCACTCGGCTATTTATCACTGTGATACCCTTTTCTCTAGAACCCTGTCCTGAGTCCTTTGCCGAGTGCGGATCCTGTGCATCTTGTCTGCGTTACGTTGTGCATGTTCGAATTTTTTCGGTAGGGATCCTTTGTGCATGGTAGCCATCAGTGACTGTTGAAGAATACACAACAAGTACAGTAGAAGATCTTATCGAGTACTACTTGCAAATATTGATCTATGTAAACTTGCCACTTCTGTCGGACATCGTAGACAACAGACTCAAACATTCCTTGCGCGCCACGGTCACCGGATTCGAGTTCGAAGGCTGTGTTGACCTCAGGGATCCACCTCCTGATCTAGCTTTCGTGTGACCAGTAACAGCAGTTGTATTACCGGGTCGTCCTGTGCCCTGGCGTCCACGGTTCAGATTCTTTGCCCAAGATGTCATCTGTCTGCGTTCCTGCTCGCTCTCCTTGTGTCGTGTGGCTCGCTAGAAAGTGGTCAGAGTTGGAGTAGCCTGAGAACCCTGGGAAGACTGCACTAACCTGCTCATCGAAGTCAACCTGACCAGCGTTAGGGCGGTGAGCTGCAGGTTTATTTCGTCGACCGTCCACAACTTTCACGTGGAACGTATCTTCGGCTTCAATTATCATAGAATGGTCGATCCAACTCGTATCCTCGGGGTCCAACGCCTCAACCTCCTATGATACTGGCTCAGACATGCACATAGAATAAAGCAGTCGCACCAACATAATTATTCTCCACCATCTCGCGAATACGTTGCCGGATTTCATCCACAGATACGCTTTCTTGTTCCTCGGGCTCTTCAGGTTGAGTATCACCATCGCCAGGGGGTATCGAATGATCTCCTCGTAGGTATCCAAACTCGTCGTCTTCGTCAACAAGGTCTTGGTGATATGTATCATAAAATGCCTTCGTTTCTTCATTTTGGCCTAGAATTTCATTTGAATCAGATATAATATCTTCATAGCTGATCCCTTACCCAACACTTCCAGGTTGTCCCCTTCAATTCGTCGTTTTTTATACATCCGTTGGCGAATGCGGCGCTCGTCGTCATCGTCATCTTCCTCACTATCATCATCAAGGCCTACCCCTCGGTCACGACGCTTCATCCGGAATTTGCCCTCAACGGCATCTTGGTGCAATTTCTGAAGTCGTTGGTCGTCCTCTTCCTCGTGTTCCCTAAAAGCCTCATATTGTCATCCAGAGAGAAGGGCTGAGGAAGTAAAACCCACCTATACTTCTCTTGGACGAGGTGAGCAGCCTCGATTTCGACATCCATCAATGCGTCGTCTACAAGTCCTTCGACAACCTTATCTTGCTCATCTTCGTCTTCTTCATCGTCTTCCTTCTTTGGACCTCCAAAGCCGAATGTGTCATCCTCGTCAGACTCCTCGGCCTCAACTGCCACAAATTTGGACTTGTCGTGTGTTTTGTCTTGTGTTCTCGGCAATGGCTTAGGAACTTTACCGAGGATATTGAATACGTTCGGTCTGGTAGCTGGATTACTGTTTTGCCCAAGAGCTCTCTGCTCTAGCGGCGAAAGACTGCGCTTGCGCAAGCGCCTCAGTGGCTGTGGGCCTGGAGACAAATCCTGAGAAGTGGTCAAGGATAGGGTACGAAGAGGAGGACGTCCGTTGAGGGATTGCGTTTGGGTAGCGTAGACCTGAGTCCCGACGAACTTGGATGCCTGGGAAGGTGTCATACGATAAATCTGGGGACTCGAACCTTCAGGACGAGTCTGTGTGAGGAATCTGGAAGGGTGTTAGCAGGGAGGCACCCTCAGAAGTTCTGTCTGTACCCATGATCATTGACGTAGAGGAGCTCTCTCGATTTATCATCTTGTTGCACTGCGGCAGCAACGACGTATTCTTGCTCTTTCTCAAAAATGATTTCAGCCTTGCGTCTCAGAGTGCTGCTAACTTCAAGGGCAGGTTTCAGTCCAATATCAAGTGTTAACGCCAAACCATCGGTTTCCGCCTTGTCGGCAGATTCCTTCAAGCTCAGATCCTCAGCCTAGCAGAACACATAAAATGGTCAGTGAAATATCACAACTGGCAACGAGAGGGTTAGCTGACAGAGAACAACTGGGAGAACCCGCCATTCGGAAGAGGGTTAAGAGTAGCTAGTGATGACTTGGAGCTGATTTCTAGGAATGAAGGCTGTAACACCTTAAATCCGTTATCACCGGGATTCCCCAAGTCCAAAGAGAGCCGATCCATCTGGGTGACACGCTCATTGCGCAAAACCGGCGGTGATCCAGGGCTGAGTGCTGGTGCCGAGGTGCGAGCGGGCGAAATTGCCACCCTCTCAAGAAAGCGACCGGTAGTTGGAGGCTTTAATGAAGGAGACAGAAAAAAGTCGTCCTCATCTTTCGAAATATCTTTCAATGGGGATCTATCATTCCTTGGCGAACTCGCGATATCATTGTAGTCTGGACTCCTTCGAGCCTCATCCCCAATGCCATGGAGGGAGCTAAGTCTCGAGACAAACGCTAACCCAGGGGACGACAGCTCGTGGCGCACGACGGCCTTGTTTTCCTTGTCCTCGCTGCGATCGTACATCAACTTTGTACTGTTCTCCTTGTCATTTTCATCCTCAGTCTGGGACCCCATTGAAGAAGCGGAGTCTCTTTGCGTAATGGGCAAGCCACGCTGAACTGGCTGCACCCCTTCATCATCAGATCCTACGACGGCACGAGGACGCCGCTGGCCACGCTTGCTACGTTTCAATGTGATGACTCCCTCCTCCTCTTCTTCACCGTCGTGCTCTGGTGACCGAGGAGCTTGCGATAGATCTATGTGGCCGTTCGGGGTGTCATCCTCCGCAGGATCGGGGCTCGAAGAATCCTGTCGGTCTGGAATATAGTCTCTATCGCTTTCGTCTGTGCTTGCCTCGTCCCCAGTCGCACCGCCCATGGCATTCAGGCCCTGCTCAGCATACGCTTCAAGCCTCTGTGATAGTGAAGTCGTTGCGTCGTCGCCAGTATCCCGTAACAGCCTTCCGCCCCTTTTAACCCACTCCTCCTCCTGTCGTTTGATGGACTTTAGTTGCTCTTCGGTATGTTGAATTATCATCAACTGATCTAATTGTTTCTTACTGAGCCGACCTTTGACACCTTGCCCTGTGCGCGCAAAGGATGGTTTTGCAAGCTCCTGTAAGTCTCGTTTTGAGAATTTCCGAGGAGAAATCACAGCAGGGAAAACATTGGGATGATTCATTCTCCGTGACGACGTCCCATCCTTCGCTGGACTTCCATGGGCCTTGTCCAGTTTTCGCTGAGCGGCTTCTTGACGGGCAACGGAATGCATGTCATCTTTGACGACCAACAAGTCATCGTCTTCACTGTCACCGTCCGTAGTTTTACTTGCGTCAGCGTGTTGCAAGGCGACTCGCTTGATTTCCTGTAACTGCTTTCTCTTTGTTTGTTGAATGATAGAAAATACCGACGGCATCTCATCTTCCGAGCCAGCTGCCGCGGGAGCAAGAGCGTCGGTATCTCTGGGTGGAGATGATTGACTGGTTTTCCCTACGTTTGCAGAAGTGCCAAAGAATCCCAGGGGTGCGCCAAACAAACTATTCGTAGACTGTGCCAACGCCGACTTGTCAGTCGGAGATGAGAATCTTTCGATGGGATCTGATGGCAGTTCTGCGCCCAAGGTGGGAGCTGGAATGTTGTCCCGCCTGTGAGGGGCATGGGTACAACCGCTGATCGACTAACAAGACCACGATACTCACCGCAGACTAGCGAGGAATGCAGGAAGCGAGTGCCTTTGTGCCTGGGTACGTCTGACGTCCACAGGACGACTAGCAGCGATCCGGGAGGATTCAAACGCAACTTCACGACGTTCCTTCTTGGTCGGCGCCTGTCCTTGCAGATTTTAACACTGGTCAAGACTCACACAAGGATCCATACCTTTGTCTTGGGCCGCACTGACGCTTTACTTCGCCCGCCTTTCTTTGACTTGATTGGAATCTCGACAGCAGAAGGGTGTTCGCCATCAAAGAGAAGCGGCAGCACGTCACAAACAGGCGTCTTTCCTTTTGTCTTTCTGCTCGCCATCGGGAATTCCCCCGAGGTAGGCGGCGTTGGAGATGAATGCGAGTGCGGCGTGGTGATGGCATGGCGAATAGGAGAAATAGAAGATGTATCGCTTGGATCTTCTGCCTCTGGGTGAGGGAGGGCTGGGCTGAAGACTTCACCAGTGTGACGGCGCACAGGGGAGGTGCCAGATGCATGGCCTTGAGCATAGGCAGCACACGAAGAAGTCGGAGACGGAGATGGGGCACGCGAGGAACTTGACGCTCTAGCACCCGCAGGGATGCTTTGAAGGCGCGCGGCTTCGTTGCCTGGGAACGGGCCCAGCTCGGACGCTGGGGTGTCATGGCTGTCGAACTGTTCATCTAGTTCCTTCAGTCTATGCCTGAAACTGAATTGGAAAGGGTCGACAGCGTCCGGACTACCAGAGCGCTCGCCGTCCGACGCGTGGGGGGAGGGAGTGCGCCGGTGTGGGGCATCACGAACACGGACATGCTCGTGTTCGCCTGCGGGGTCCACGTGCAGGAGGTTGTTCGACCGCCTACCGTAGACGACCGGGGCCCGCCTTACCGGCTGGCCTGAGGCGTCGTCGGAGAGGGACATGGCTGGGGGCGAGGTGGCAGCGAGCGACGTGACGTCTCACGAGTGTGACCGCACGCGTTTATGGCAGTCGTCGCGCGCACGCGTCCCTCGGCTGCCACAAGCACCCGCACGGGCCCCCTACGCGTCGGGGACGCGTCCATCCGCTCTCCACCGTGGCCTGCTTGCGGGTGGAGACACACCCATCGTGGGAACTACCAGAGACAGGGGCTGGTCACATGAGGTTGCACTGTACAGTTCATCAGCCACCCCTCGGCAAACCCCGATGAGCTATCATCACCATCCTCCTCTCCGCATCGTCTTCGCCACTGTCGCCGACATCCCTCACGCTCAGGATGAGGTGCGCACACAAATACGATACCCGTCGTGCTCGCTACTGACGCTCTGTCTGTCTCTAGTCACCGCAAGGTCTGCGTTCTCGCCAACCCCCCTTAAAATCCATTCTGCTAACAACCCTCACCAAGTACGAAGCACCCCGCCACGGTTCCCTCG